>JAANYP010000663.1:0-210000 GCA_020465985.1 Centrapalus pauciflorus | reverse complement strand
ATGACATAACCAAATCTTTATACACTGATTCTTAATCCAATACATTTTAAGTTATATGTAACATCATAAAAATATATATAAACTTAATCGATAAAAATTGAACATCAGGTATGTAAGGTCCTAACAACTCAAATATAATTGTCTAGAGGAAGGTGAACGTAACTTTTATGTAAACACGGGAATACTCTTCAAACGTTTTATTTATTCTTAATTAACAGACTAAAGAATTATAAAACTCATTAGTTTATGAAATACTTAAGACTAATATGACTGAATAACTCACTGAAAAGTTGTAACATCCGGATTTTTATCATGGTACATGTAATTATTTTAGTGGATATTCAATTTATATTATTGTGTTGGTCCGATTAAATCCCAATTAGGGGAATATACGTGTCGGGACCGAGCGATATGTGGCGCCGGATTAATATCTTAGTGGATTAATAATGATTATGAGATCACGACGCTAAATAGATTAAAATGACATTAATAGCGAAAATTTGTTATCGGGTTCGGAACCTGCTAAAAATAAAAAACTTATATAAGAAGCTTTGTTTTAAACTTTGCTTCTTATCTTTCCCTTGCCAAAAACAGAGATATTGAGTGTGTGTATCGTGTGTGTGGGCTGGAACTCAAGAACAACAAGAAATCCACGGTGTGGGGCTGCATAATTGCTATCACCATCTTCATTGTGTGTTCATTAAGCCAAAGGTATGAAAATCATGAGTTGGATAGTGTAATTTCTTGTGTTTATATTGCTGAGATTGTAGGAGATGGTTATTTAGTTATGTCTCAATTATATATGAGTTTTTAGTGTCTTATTGTTGCTGGAAATCGATGGTGGGGTTGAGAAAACCCCTGGATCCGCCATGTTCAACAACCTGCACAGACCTGTATGTCCGTGGTCGCGGTCGCGACCCCTAGAGCGCGGCCGCGAAAGGTTCTGCACGGGCGATGGGTTTGGGCAAGCGATTATGAGCGCGGTCGTGTTCCGAGTGCGGCTGCGACGACCAGGGCGCGACCGCGATGACCTTGAGCGCGAGCCAAGATCTGGTGGGTTGGGCTAGGACTGGTTTTGGGCTTCGTGGTTCGTTTAAGGGTTGTTTGTTGGGTTCGGTTCAGTGACATAGTTCGTGTTTGAGTCCGTTGTATATTTGTTGAGTTGGTATTAACAGTCTGGAATCTGTTATGTGTACAGGGACGAGTAAGCAACGTGTTGAGCCGAGGTATTAGTCAGATCAATATCGTCGGTTTCAGTTATCAGTGGATAGGTGAGTACTCGAGTTCTTTCAAACGCGCGTACATTTTATGAGCAGTTTATGTGATTGTGATATGTGTATGAGACAGAGATGTGGCACCTCAGGTATGATCTTATCTACCTTTTTCTAGGTGTTATATGTGTATGAGTTTCCACGTGCCTGCGATGTGTGATCGCGCAGGCTGACTGCGGAAGAGGGTGTTACAAAAGTAGTCTAAAACACACAAATTAATTATAATGAATTCATTTCTAATTTAATACATAGACTTCATAGCATGCATTATGCTATGAATGGCAAGCTAAACTTGGATATCATGATATAACTTAATCAACGAGGACAATGTTTTGCTCTTGTTAATCCGCTTTCACACACTTAAGTCAGAATTCGAACATGTTGTCCATTTGAGAGAATTGTTAGAGTTGTTGCGGAAGGAAAAGTGTATGCCACATTCTCAAAATGTGAGTTTTTTTTGCAATAAATTTAGTTTTTGGGACACGTAATTTCTGGAGCTGGGATTTTCGTGGATCCAGCTAAAGTAGAAACTATAAGAAATTGGGAACCGCCTCATCTGCTACTGAGATAAGAAGTTTCCTAGGATTGACGGGTTACTATCGGAGGTTCATTAAGGATTTCTCAAATATTACAGTTCCTCTGACTGTATTGACAAAGAAAAATGCATCGTTTGTGTGAGGGACTGAGCAACGTGATGCATTTGAGATTTTGAAGAAGACATTAAGCGAAGCACCAATACTTGCCTTGCCAGAGGGTAGTGAAGATTTTGTAGTCTATACGGACGCTTCGAGACTTGGATTAGGCGCTGTACTGATGTAGCGTGGAAAGGTTATAGCATACGCCTTGAGACAACTAAAACAGCACGAGAAAGATTACTTAACTCACAATCTGGAGTTGACTGCTGTCACATTTGCTTTGAAGTTATGGAGACACTATCTGTACGGAACTAAGTGTCAACTGTATACGGGCCATAAGAGCTTGAAATACATTTTCAGTCACAAGGAGCTTAACATGAGGCAAAGACGCTCAATGAAACTTATAAAGGATTATGACTGTGAGATCCTTTATCATCTCGAAAAACCTAACGTGGTAGTCGATGCTTTGAGTCGCAAAGCCTATTCTAAAGACTGCTGCTACATGATGACTTCTACGATGTTAACTTCCACGATTATTAATGATGTAAAAGCCGCTCAAATGGAAGCTTTAAAAGAGGAAAACATTGATGCTGAGGATATACGAGTGCAGAAAAAAGATTATGGAGACAAGTGAATCCGGATTGAAATGTGTATATGGTAGGATTTGGGTGCCAAAATACGGGGGTATTAGAGAGGTGATTATCGAGGAGGCACATTGGTCAAAAAACTTTGTACATCCTGGAAGCACAAAGATGTACAACGAACTGAAAGCTGACTTCTGGTGGCCTGGATTGAAGAAAGACATTGGTCAGTATGTTGAAAGGTACAAGACTTGTCAGCTGGTGAAAGCCGAACATCAACAACCATATGGCAGTCTGCAACCACTTCCCATTCCGTAATAGAAGTGGGAACACATCACAATGGACTTCATCACTAAGTTGCCAAAGACTAGGCGTCAACATGATACAGTATGGGTGATAGTTGACATGTTGACTAAGTCTGCACACTTTATTCCGATTAAAGAAAGTTATCGTTGGAAAGGTTGACACAAATCTATATGATTGAGATTATTTCTAGACATGGAGTCCCGAAGTCTATAGTATCTGATCGAGATAGCCGCTTCACCTCCAACTTCTGGTTGGCTTTGCAAGAAGGATTAGGAACGAGAATAGCAATGAGTACGGCCTACCGTCCACAAACTGATGGCCAAAGTGAAAGGACCATCCTTACATTGGAAGATATGATGCGGTCATATTCTGGATTTGGGCGGTAATTGGGACGATCATTTACCGCTAATAGAGTTCTCGTACAACAACAGTTACCATGCGACTATTAAGAAAGCGCCGTTTGAGGCATTGTATGGAAGAAGATGTAGGACTCCTACATGTTGGAGAGAAACGGGAGAGACTCCGATTGCTGAGCCGGCATTACTACAGGAAACTAATGAAAAGATACAATTGGTATGACAGAACATGAAAGCGGCCCAAGATCGTCAGAAAAGTTATCACGACAGGAGGCATAAACCAATCAATTTTGATGTAGATGATTGGGTTTATCTAAAGCTATCACCTATGAGAGGTGTTACTTGTTTTGTTAAAATAGGTAAGTTGGCTTCGAGATTTGTAGGACCTTTCAAGATAATAGAAAAAGTGGAGAATCAGTCTTATCGTTTAGAACTGCCTGAAGAGATGTCGGACATACATTCGGTATTTCATGTGGGGAATCTTAGGAAATCCTTCACGGCTGGAAACGAGGACTGGGCCGATCACACATAGTTGCAGAGTGATGAAAGGCTTCGATATGTGAAAGAGCCGGAAAGTGTCTTGGATACCAAAGTAAAGAAGTTAAGGAACAAAGAGATAGAGATGATGCTCATACGTTGGAAACACCATAAAGGAGCAAACCATACCTGGGAGACAAGGACAGAGATGATGATGAAGTATCCACAACTTTTTGAAACCAAGTAACTTCGAGGACGAAGTTCAAGCGTGGTGGAGCCCATGCTGTAACATCCTCGGAATTAAATTGCTGTAATTGAGCATAATTAGTTTAAAATTTTAATTTCTTGAAATGGGTAGTTAAGATTTGAAAGTGTTTTGATGGATTGTTGTGGTAATTAAAAAAATTTCATTTCATGTATTTAAAATAATGAGGATGATGAGAAATCATCATCGTCGTCTTTTGAGCAAGCATAACAATGGGAAACCGACACGGATGCTTAAAAATGTTAAAATGAGAAAAATACAAAATTGAGGGGGGTAATGTATATTAAGGGAAAATAACAATTGAAAAGAGGAGACGACCGTTCACTTTTGCCATCTCTCTCTCTCTCTAAAACTCTAACTATCTCCCCATTCTCTCTCTAAGCATGCGGCTCTCAACTTCAACAATCCAAGAACATAAAAACGTTGGAATCAAAAACTGAAAATCTGGAATTAAGTTGTTAAGGAGGAACTATAACAATTGCAAACAACAATTCGAGGTAAAAACTTCCTCAAATTTACGATTTTTATGAGTTCAGTGTTCAGTTTTTATGAAAATTGAATCACAGATTACCGTTGTTGATGTTGTTGCATGTTATATATTCTTGTGGATTCATATAAATCGAGTACTAGAGAAGTTGTGTGCTAAATTTCAGATCCTGATTCGAGCTCTAAGTATGATTTTGAGATATGTGTGTTTAGTGTGTGTCTTCGACGAGATGATAAAATGGCCAAAAAGGGACCTGATTTAGTATTTATTATGCTATAATTGATGTTAAAAGTGTTTAAAAGAGTATTATTGAACTTGTATTAACAGTTTTTAGTCACTGGATAAGTACAAAAAAATAATAATTAATTAAAAGAAATCTGGAAATGATAGAGAAATGATTAAGTATTAATTCGGGTCTGTTGAACATAACTCGGATTCATCCAAGTTCGGATCTGATGAATCTCGGATGGAACTTAAAGAATTTTACAAGGCAAGGATACGAATTTCAAATCTGTGGGCATCCGAGTTTCGGATCAGGATAGCATCCGAATTTCGGATGGATGGTACAAAGAAAAATTTCTAAGTATGGAATCTTGGATCATACGGATTTCGGGTCTATCTGAAATTCATGTGGGATCTGAATTTCGGGTCAAATTTCTAAAACTTATAAAATTAAGTTTTTAAGAATTAAACAGCTATTGACATTGATGTTCTATTACACTGACCTAACAGGTCCCTTGTGGTGTTGTTTAACCCATAGTGGGATATTTTGTGAATTCCGGTTGAAAATCCGAAGAGAAATAATAATAACTGAGATTACATAACGCACCCACTGTGAGTACTTAGGATTGTACATGTTTACTTTTATTTATTGTTAGTTGTTGTTCATTGAGGCATGTTGATTCATTTCATTTGGCATTCTACTAACTGGCGTTCATTTTGATGCACATTGTTGCTTATTGCATGTCCGTATTCTTTGTTGTGCATCATCTGATGGGCTTGCGAGCCATAACTGGAACATCGATGCTACCGTTGCTATATGACGTGGAGCCGATCCCTCCGAGGTCCCGATGGGCAGGTGTAGCATCCCCGATGGTAATTATCGCCTCAATTGAATGTGTGATCCCGTGCAATGGCACAATGAAGCTGCGACTCGTTTCCGTACTTCGTGTACGAAGAGAGTATACGACATTTGTTGTCGGTGTTACTCTTGTGTACTGCATAAATATTTGTAGAATGTATAATCTCTGTACTCACTAAGCTTTGATTACCCCTTAGTTGCTCCCATTTCTACAAAAAAAAAAAAGAAAATTCGCTGCCGGACCTTTTAGCTAGGTCGTTATTGAAGTCTTTTGAGGACCACTACTACTCAATCGGTAACTGAAATCATGGGAGCAATGTTATAATACTTGGGATGTTGTAATAAATTATTGAGTATGTAGACTTAGACTGGATCCTTGTAGCACCGTAGGGTGTTTGACACTTGTACTTAATTTTGTATTTCATTAAGTAATGTATTATGTATGGTGATTAATCCCGCGTATTGTGATTGTGGTTATCGTGGCAAGGGTGTCACATCTTATGTTTTCGAGTCTAACGTGTCACAGGCAGTCAGACAGTGGGGTCACAGCCGTAAAAGTAGAGGCCGAGACTGAATAGAGTTGTTTATGTATTCTTCTGTATGCGGATGTCATCTTTTGGGGAAACTCTTGTATCTGAATAGTATGTGTGTGGTAGTTAGTGTTCAGACTCTGTATGTATATCTGTATCAGACATGCGACTTGTTGTATTAAAGTTTTTAATTAATCGTGACATCCGTTAAACCCTGACATGTGTGATGTGAGATGTTTGCGATATTGCCACTCATGATTATATATTGACGTGGCTTTTATCTGCGGAAGTGGGTGTTACACTTATGGTATCAGACCTGTGGTTTGAAGTTGAGTATCATTAGTGGATACTTATCTTAAACCGTGTTCAGATCCGTGGGATTCTTCCCTGAGGTTGATTATATTGGAATTAACTGACCTAGCTACTTGTATAACGCTGGGTGGTCTATCTGTTATTTTAACTATTGTGGTTTGTGCGGGTAGTTATGGCCGATCAGGGTGAGGGTTTAGGTGCAGGTAGACCAACGGGCGATGAGTTTGTCCGCAAGTCCGATCTTTTGGAGATTCTGACAGATTTTTACCTTCAGTAGCAGGGTCAGGGTCAAGGTATGGGTCCTACGCCAGTGACTGGTACCGAGTCAGGGGCATGTGCTTCATCATCTTCTACTCAGAGGGGTGGGTCCTTTAAGGACTTCATGATGGGAGCCCCACCCCAGTTCAGAGACGGTGGTGAGCCGGGTGTGGCTATGGCTTGGGAGAGAGAGATCGAGGCGGCCTTCCAAGTAGCTCATGTTGACCCCAGAGATATGCTCGGTTATGCGACCTATTTGTTGAGAGGAGGAGCTTCACCGTGGTGGAAGTCCATTGAGTCTTCAATGACGTCATATGCTGCATATGCTATGAGCTGGGATCAAAGCCGAGCAGTATTCGAGCTTCAGTATATTCCTCGTGACAAGCGCAGAGAGATGGAGCGTCGGTTTCTTCATCTACAGCAGGGGGGATATGACAGTTCAGCAGTATGTTGATAGATTTAACGAGTACTCTCAGTTTACGCCCCAGCATGTCGACACAGAGAGCCGAAAGACAGATGCTTTTATAGATGGTCTCCGATATGATATTCGTGAGTTTGTGGGGCTTCATGATACTCCTACCTTCGCAAGATCTCTATAGATGACCCGCATGAAAGAGCGGGAAATAGTTAAGCAGAGAGATCAGCCGCCAGCCCAGACATAGAGGACGGGGACATCCGAACAGTCCCCGAGCTATTGGCGAGAGCCCCGAGATGCACAAAGAGAGAGCCAACCCGAGCAGCAACATTTCCAAAGGCAAAGTTCTGGGTCCCGCAAGGATAGGGGCAGAGCTCGTAGATCGAGGAGATCTGGGCAGTATCAGGGGTCAGGGGCTACAGGACAGAGTCAGGGTCAGGCTTCCCGTTTCAGTGGTCCTAGTCAGAGCCAGAGTAGTGTGGGACAGGGGTCCCAGCCATCTAGGAGTCGGGCTGACAGTTCTTATGGCGAGAGAGACTGCCAGAGGTGCCACCGTCGTCATTCCGGGTCCTGTATGCCTGAGCAGCCGCGGTGTTATCGCTGTGGTCAGTATGATCATACTTCTGTCACCTGCACTTCGAGGGATACACTGTGCTTCCATTGTGGGAATTCGGGTCATATTGCTAGGGATTGTCCGGAGGCACCACCAGCTGTGCAGAGAGCGAGCACCAGCGGGACGAGAGCCGAGCCCGCGTCATCGAGGCGCCGCGACACAGTTCCCAGAGGTCGGGGTAGAGTGTTCCATGCTACTGCAGAGGAGGCTCGCGAGTCTACAGACGTGGTATGTGGTACGTACATCCTGAATGAGCTTAGTGCTTGCATTTTGTTTGATTCTGGAGCGGATCGCTCTTATGTATCTGTTGTGTTCTGTGCGTACCAATCTGTTCCTTTTACTGCTTTGCATATTCCGTTGGTTGTTTAGAGAGTGGATGGGAGTACAGCTCTTGTGAGCCGAGTTTACAGAGATTGTGTTTTAGAGATGGATGCACACAGATTTCTGATTGATCTGTTACCGATTAAGATCAGCAGTTTTGATGTCATAGCGAGTATGGATTGGATGACAGCCAGACAGGCCGATGTCTTTTGCGCGAAGAAGATGATCCGTATACCCATTTCAGACAATGAGAGCGTTACTGTGTATGGTGAGAGACGCAGAGGCGATATTATTATAGTTCCTATGGCCAGAGCTCAGCGGTATGTTTCTAAGGGGTGCGAGACCTTCCTGGCTTATGTTATTGACACCCGGAAGGAAAAGAAGACCATAGAGGATATACCTGTGATCAGAGAGTTCCCTAAACTATTCCCAGAGGAGTTGCCAGGTTTACCACCAGATCGTCAGGTTGAGTTTCGTATCGACATTATCCCTGGAGCGGTGCCTATTGCTAAGACGCCTTATAGGCTGGCACCCGCTGAGATGCGAGAGATGATGTCACAGCTTCAGGAGCTATTGGATCGTGGATTTATCCGTCCGAGTTCGTCCCCGTGGGGAGCGCCTGTTTTGTTTGTGAAAAAGAAGGACGATACTCTGCAGATGTGTATTGACTACAGGGAGTTGAATAAAGTGACCAAGAAGAATAGATACCCACTTCCACGTATTGACGATTTATTTGATCAGTTGCAGGGTTCGAGTTATTTCTCGAAGATAGATTTGAGATCTGGTTATCACCAGTTAAGAGTCAGAGACGAGGATGTTCCAAAGACTGCATTTCGGACACGATATGGCCACTACGAGTTCCTCGTGATGCCCTTCAGATTGACTAACGCACTCGCGACTTTCATGGCTTAAATGAACAGGGTATGTAAATCTATGTTGGATCGGTTCGTGATTGTGTTCATCGACGACATCCTGATCTATTCGAGGAATGCCGAGGACCACGAGCAGCACTTGTGAGAGGTTTTAACTGTGCTGCGAAAGGAGAGATTGTACGCGAAGTTCTCCTAGTGTGAGTTCTGGTTATGTGAGGTCCAATTTTTGTGGCATGTCGTGAGTGCCAATGGTATTAAAGTGGGTTCGACGAAGATAGAAGGCAGGATGAGTTGGGAGCCACCGAAGACCGTGCCTGAGGTCCGTAGTTTTCTAGGACTAGCCGGGTACTACCGCCGATTCATCCAGGACTTTTCGAGGATTGCCATGCCATTGACGAGATTGACACGGAAGTCCGTACCTGTCGTGTGGTCCGATGAGCAGGAGTATGCGTTCAGAGAGTCGAAATCCCAGTTATGTCAGTATCCAGTGTTAGCTCTACCAGAGGGTACAGAGGATTTTGTTGTGTATTGCGATGCGTCCGGTACTGGGTTGGGTTGTGTTTTGATGCAGCGAGGCAAAGTGATAGCATATGCATCTCGTCAGTTGAAGACCTATGAGGAGAACCATACCGTGCACGACCTTGAGTTAGATGCAATTGTGTTTGTGTTGAAGATCTGGCGTCATTATTTGTATGGGTCTCAGTTTGTGGTGAATACAGATCATAAGAGTCTTCAATATGTGTTTAGTCAGAAGGAGCTAAATACGAGACAGCGACGCAGTTTAGAGCTGTTGAAGGACTACGATTGCGAGATCCTATACCACCTGGGCAGAGCAAACGTGGTGGCAGACGCGTTGAGCCGTAAGGCGTGCGGCCAGACTGTGGTTTCTCGAGCGACGAGACTCGAGATTACATCGACCCTGACATAGAGCTTGAGGTTAGCGCAGTTAGAGGGTCTAAGAGCTGAGAATGTGAAGAGAGAGCGGCTTACGGGGCAGATTGAGACGCTGATCAGAAATAGCAGAGGCTTGTTTGTGTTTCATGACCGAGTTTGGGTTCCGAGAGTCGGCAACCTTCGCCAGCTGATATTGAATGAGTCACATCGATCGAGATTGTCTGTTCACCCCGGGAGCACCAAGATGTACTGAGATCTGCGTGAGTTCTATTGGTGGCCTGAGATGAAGAGAGATGTGGGCCGTTATGCTGAGGAATGTATGACTTGTCTGCGTATCAATGCTGAGCATCAGAAGTCTCACGGTCATCTGCAGCCTCTAGAGATCCCCGAGTGGAAGTGGTATCATATCACGATGGATTTTATTTTCTGGCAGACTGACAAAGAGTGTTCATTTTCTGGCAGTTCGTGGCACCATCATGATGGATCAGTTAGCTCGGTTGTACATTAACAAGGTGGTTTCGAGGCATGGGACTCCGAACTCCATTACGTCCGACAGAGATTCGCGGTTTACTTCTAGATTCTGGCAGAGTTTTCAGCGAGAGTTGGGGACGAGAGTTCAGTTGAGCACAGCGGTATAGACCTCAGACAGACGGGCAGACAGAGCGAACGAATTAGACTCTAGAAGATATGCTACGAGCGTGTGCGATCGATTTCAGTGGTAGTTGAGACGTGCATTTGCCGTTGTTTGAGTTTGCGTATAATAACAACTACCACACCACCATCAAGATGGCTCCGTTTGAGGCACTATACGGGCGTAAGTGCCTAACACCTGTGTGTTGGGGCGAGGTCGGCGAGCGACCTATCAATGGACTTGAGTTGCTACAGGAGACGAGCGACAATGTGGCAGTGATTCGCGAGCCACTACATATCATAACTTAATGTTTGAGACCAAGACCTCACAGACACTTGAATCTCAAACTACTGCTCTGATACCATCTCGTGTGACACCCTTGTCACATTAACCACCAATTACAAGACACCCAGGATTAATCACCACTATACGATAACATAATGATCTGATAACCTAATTAGAGTGCGGAAGCATTTAAAATAACTAAATAAGTAATTCAACAGTGTCAAACATCCTACTGTACTACAAGATACCAAATCTAAGTCTACATACCCATTCGAATATAAAAACATCCAAAATATACTACAACATTGTCCCAAAGCTCATTTACCGATTAAGTAGTATCAAATCTTCCAAGTCTTCACAAACGACCTAACTAGAAGGTCCAGCGGCAGATTTTCCCTTTTTCCTGTAAAAAGTAAACAACTGAGAGGGTAAGCGAATGCTTAGTGAATACCAATGATTTTACACATTCCACAAACCCTTATGATGCCCCCAGAAGTAACACCGGTAACGCATACCGTATACTTCCACACGTACACATAGTACGCAAACCCGAGCCGCAACTCCTTCGAGATGACGCTCGGCATAAGAAAAACAATCCATCTGAGGCAAACGTACGATCGGGGATGACCTACTGCCTATCCTGACCACAGAGGTGTCAACTCTTGGTCATATAGCACAGTAACATCGGAGTACAGATGCGACCCTCAGGTCCATCAATAAGATGCACAACAAAGAAACGGACATGCAACAAGTATGAATGTGCATCAACATATTCGCAAGTTAGTAGAGTGTCAAACGAAAGTGAAACAACATGCCTCAGCAGGCGAAGCAAACATAAAGCAGATGCAGACATGTTAAAACCAGAGGTACTCACAGTGGGTGCGTTAATAATCCTCAAGTTAATTTTTATTTCTCCTCGGGCTTCAACCGGATCACAAAGTACCCCACTGTGGGTTAAACAACACCACAAGGGACCTGTAATTCATTTGTAACAGCACATCATGCCAATAATTGTTTAAATCCATAAAACCAAGTTTTACAAGTCTTGCAATATTTTTCCCCATTTTGGATCCATATCCAAATTCGAACCACAACTAAGTTTGAACCCAACTCAAGTTCAAACCTTATCCTTTGAATGACTTCTGTTATTTTATGTATTGTCTATGGGTTTCATTCATAATATTCGAGTTTAGAGAGTGGGTTTCAATTTTTAGGCATTAAATTCGAATTTAAGGGGTTAAATTCGAATTTCCTTTCGAATTTGAGGCCATACTCGAACCCTATGAGTTAAATTCGAACATCATTCGAATTTAGGGTCCTAAATTCGAATTTAGGGACATAAACTCGAATTCCTTGGTGTTAGATTCGAATATATACTCGAATTTAGCTCAAAAATCGAGTTTGTTCTTGCATTTCGACTATGTTCTTGGTAGTTTCGAGTTTGTTCATGTCTACAACTTAAATCCTTCATTTCAAAGCCTAAGAATCATGAATATGTCATGTATTATGCCTAGGTTTGATTATATTACGCATACTCTATCATATTCTAGCTAAAACACAAGCAAAATCGGCTTTATTCATGCAATAAATGTCAAATTCGAATTTCATGTTTTCAAAACCGAGATATATAAACTTAATTAGGTCGATTCTTACCTCAAACCGTACGAAATCAAGAATCCAACCGTAGATTGTTGTAGTACTCCTCGAGATCTTTCCGATGACGTATAAATCTCGATAATCGGCCGGTCGGTTTGTGAGATAATCTAGAGAGAAGTAGAGAGCGTTTTCTAGAGAGAGAGTGAAAATGTGAAAATGAAAGGCTTTTAGCCTTTTTATTCAACTTTCTTCATTTTTTGCACATTTCACCCCTCAACTTAACCGGTTCCATAAAATACTGATTTATTCTTAAATTTATCATTACTAGCTTTTATAATTCATACTACTTCCTAACAATAATTCAGAGTTCAAATTTTCTTAAACTTCGTAACTTCATAAAATAACAACAAACTTTTTAAATATCCCATATACATAATCATTGCTCGAATTTCAACTTAATTATAAATTTTCCACCTAAATAGATCCAAATTACAGTAATTGAATTCGAGGGTGTTACAACATGGGCTCCACCACGCTCAAACTTCGTCCTCGAAGTTTATTTGGATTCGAATACATACTTATACTTTTTCAACGTATCGACTTTTGTCCCCCAAATGTGATTTACTTCTTTGTTATGCTTCCAACATATCAATACCATTTTAATGTCTTTGTTTCTTATCTTCATTAATTTCATATCTGTAATATACTCCAACTTCTTTACATATACTAACCTTTCATGAATTCTAATTCGGTATAATCATACCAATCTTCATTACCAGTTGTGAAGATTACATAAAGCTTTTCCACATAAAACACCAAGTGTTATTTCGATATTTCCTTAGATAATTCCAAATGAGATAACATATTCCTAACTTTTCTGTTATTCTAAATGAACCAATACACCATAGTGCTAGCTTGTTCCTTTTTGTTGATACTTAAATCCAAAATACATGATCTCATCATGTATTCAAATATGAAAATAGTTCATTCATTTTGACCATTTGTCGAGGTCGGTAAGCTATACTCATAGCTATATGAGTGCATAATCCTACTTGTAAAGCAAACCAAAAGTTGAACATGAAACAACTCCTCTAATAAGACATAATCAATTCTAGAATACCATGGAAATAATGTTAACCTTACTCATGCACATCTTGTGAAATTCTTTCTAGCAATAACCTTCTTGAGTCCGTATATATAATATACCGAATTAATCAAGTTGTCTACCATCTACCAATCGTAGAAAACTTCTTAATTCTTGCAATACTGCGAGAAAACTTTCAAATTCTCAATCACTCCCCTTTTTAGCAGAATCCTCCGAGATCCACTCCCAGAAATCACATATCCCAAAATATAATCTATTATAATCATAACTCACGATTTGACATATTCAACTTTAAACTTATACCAACATATCATCGATAATTACGATTACAGATTTCCCCCAACATTGATATAAAAATCTTTATTCATAATATGCATGAAACAGTTGGGGTGTTGGCTATCCCAAATGGCATAATAAAATACTCGTAAAACTCATAACTATCCCTGAAATCCATTTTCAGTATTTTATCCTTACAAATCTTTCAACTAGTGATATCCTGAACATAAATCAATCTTTGAATAATAACCAACCCCTTGCAACTGATCAATAATCATCAATTCCTGGCAGCGAATACTTACTTGTTATAGTCAATTTGTTCAAATCATGTTAATCTATACACATTCTCATTATGACATCCTTTGTTTCATAAACAATATCAGGCTCCCCATGGCAAAGAACTCAATTCAACGAAGCCCTTATCTGATAACTCCTAAAGTTGTTTCATCATCTCTTACCTTTCAGTAGATGCATACCGATACGAACAACAAGCTATTGGAGAAACTCCAGGGATCAAGTCAACACAAAATTTCACTTGTCTTTCAAGTGGCACATCAGACAAGTCTTTGTATCAATAACATATACCAAACAAAACTCACAGCCCTAAGCAATCAGTTTTCGGGACCTAAATAGTCATCATTAGACATTGATCCCCACTTCTCCAATACTCATATATACAAATCTCTCGCCTCCTTTCGGCGTAGTTATCTTTATTATTCCTTCATTGCAAACTACATGTGTCTTGTCACATATATGTAATAAGTTCTTTCTAATTATCGTATCAAATCACCGATCTCTATTGAAATCAAGTCAGGATTGAGTACTACCTCCTCAATCACTAAAGTACAATCATGATACACATGATCTACGCTAACTAATGTGTTACTTAGCAATTTCAACATCAATCACAATAGACAACTTAGATCAAGGTATTTACACTTGTTGAACAAAAGCAGTAGATACAAATAATTGATCGACACCAAGATCAAACAGAACTCATGATCACCTCCGAATCTTCCTTAGATTCCGAATCGTAATACTAGACTTTTCTTTGCTGTATAAGCAATTTCCCTAGTGTCCAAAGTCTCTTTAAACTTTTTATGTTTAATCAAATCTCCATTTCATTAAGTATTATATCCCTCTTCCGATCAATTATACTTCGCATGTATCTCTTACTTTACACTTCGCATTGCATATTCCAAATCCCATTCAATATTAACACAAGTCACTTATTCTCATACCTTCGTTCGCTTTCTCAGAAATGCTTGAATTATTTTCCTTTTTTTTGTTATAAAATTTACATATTTCAAATATTGAAATAGCCTCTTTGACTTCAACTACATCAAATTCTCATGAACAGTTCGTGTCATACGTTCTCAACCACAACCTTTGTAAGCTTAAAATATTCAATACAATGTACCTTACCGTTTCCTTTTAATACAAGTTGATGCTATTTTGTTTTATGATAAACACTACAAGTTGTTATCATTCCCTCAAACATATCACATATGATACTAATACTATCAGTTCCAATTCTTTTAACCCATCATGGTCAAACTTAAACTTCATTACAACTTCTAAACTCATTCATAAATTTCCAAGAAGACTATGACATCTTTTCCAATTCAAAGCTTCCAAGTCCATCTTGGTTATTCATCTACTGCCTATTTATATACTCGAATATTCTCATTCACAAACAGGATTATACTTATATTAGTAATAAAACTTTATATCACTCGATTTCATGTTAACTTCAGCATCATAGAACTTCGATGAAATATTTCATATGGAATCTTTAAAGTACCCTTCTAACTCTATGGATTAACGTCCAAAAGTTATAACTACAATCTCAGAGATCTCATCTCTTTGTTGAACCTTTCATTCATAGTTTTATCATATAATATCATTACATGCTAATTCTTTGGTCGAAATTTGCAATTTCTGCTAAAATGGCCCACTTTTCCACAATTATAACAAGCATAGGCCTTCATTGGACATCTGTTAGCCTTATGTCCAAATTGATTACAATGGCAACATCTCTTACTTCTATCACGTTTATTTGTTCTCGACCTCAAATATAGTCCATTTAGTTCATCTTCTCCAGACTTTACAATCTTTCCAATAGCTCTTTCTACATGATTAACATGTGGTACGATATCAGGCTCACCATATTGCCTACTAAACAACAACTTGAATTATTCCCAACTAAAGGAAGCAATCAACTCAGATCCCAATTCTTTTTCCCAACAGTTCCACCATTCCTTAGCTTGTCCAATCAATTGATCCTTAGCCAAAAATACCTTGTACTCATCCTTACAATTCATCTCCTTAAAGATTTGTTCCATAATTGTAATCCACATTTCTGCTTCCTCAATTCTCAGAGATCCAGAGAATGTGGGTGGTTGCCAGTCCTTGAATGATCTAATCACATAGTTCATGTAATTCTCATCAATCCCAGCTTCATAATCAATCTTTTCATTGCCCTTGTCTTTATGTTTCTCTTTATTCCTAAGGTTTATGTCATCCACAACATAATTCCTTTCATATTTCCTCTTTTCTTTTCTCTTGTCTTCTTTTCTTTTGGCTTTGGCCTCATCTCGCGCCCGAAATTGGTCTTGAATCATTCTGTTTTGTTCTGCCATCATTGATAGCACCATTTCCCTCGTTTCTCGTGGCGTTATTCCTTCTCCAGACATGTTCTGAAATATATAAAATATATAAATTATTTAGTGATCCCATCACATAATTAACCACATCACATGTTGTCCAGTATAAAATTCACTTTCCTATGATTACTAGATCGTAACCTATCTTACTTCAGATCATTACTTAAACCACTACATATCATCACTTAATGTTTGAGACCAAGACCTCACGGACACTTGAATCTCAAACTACTGCTCTGATACCATCTCGTGTGACACCCTTGTCACATTAACCACCAATTACAAGACACCCAGGATTAATCACCACTATACGATAACATAATGATCTGATAACCTAATTAGAGTGCGGAAGCATTTAAAATAACTAAATAAGTAATTCAACAGTGTCAAACATCCTACTGTACTACAAGATACCAAATCTAAGTCTACATACCCATTCGAATATAAAAACATCCAAAATATACTACAACATTGTCCCAAAGCTCATTTACCGATTAAGTAGTATCAAATCTTCCAAGTCTTCACAAACGACCTAACTAGAAGGTCCAGCGGCAGATTTTCCCTTTTTCCTGTAAAAAGTAAACAACTGAGAGGGTAAGCGAATGCTTAGTGAATACCAATGATTTTACACATTCCACAAACCCTTATGATGCCCCCAGAAGTAACACCGGTAACGCATACCGTATACTTCCACACGTACACATAGTACGCAAACCCGAGCCGCAACTCCTTCGAGATGACGCTCGGCATAAGAAAAACAATCCATCTGAGGCAAACGTACGATCGGGGATGACCTACTGCCTATCCTGACCACAGAGGTGTCAACTCTTGGTCATATAGCACAGTAACATCGGAGTACAGATGCGACCCTCAGGTCCATCAATAAGATGCACAACAAAGAAACGGACATGCAACAAGTATGAATGTGCATCAACATATTCGCAAGTTAGTAGAGTGTCAAACGAAAGTGAAACAACATGCCTCAGCAGGCGAAGCAAACATAAAGCAGATGCAGACATGTTAAAACCAGAGGTACTCACAGTGGGTGCGTTAATAATCCTCAAGTTAATTTTTATTTCTCCTCGGGCTTCAACCGGATCACAAAGTACCCCACTGTGGGTTAAACAACACCACAAGGGACCTGTAGTTCATTTGTAACAACACATCATGCCAATAATTGTTTAAATCCATAAAACCAAGTTTTACAAGTTCTGCAATATTTTTCCCCATTTTGGATCCATATCCAAATTCGAACCACAACTAAGTTTGAACCCAACTCAAGTTCAAACCTTATCCTTTGAATGACTTTTGTTATTTTATGTATTGTCTATGGGTTTCATTCATAATATTCGAGTTTAGAGAGTGGGTTTCAATTTTTAGGCATTAAATTCGAATTTAAGGGGTTAAATTCGAATTTCCTTTCGAATTTGAGGCCATACTCGAACCCTATGAGTTAAATTCGAACATCATTCGAATTTAGGGTCCTAAATTCGAATTTAGGGACATAAACTCGAATTCCTTGGTGTTAGATTCGAATATATACTCGAATTTAGCTCAAAAATCGAGTTTGTTCTTGCATTTCGACTATGTTCTTGGTAGTTTCGAGTTTGTTCATGTCTACAACTTAAATCCTTCATTTCAAAGCCTAAGAATCATGAATATGTCATGTATTATGCCTAGGTTTGATTATATTACGCATACTCTATCATATTCTAGCTAAAACACAAGCAAAATCGGCTTTATTCATGCAATAAATGTCAAATTCGAATTTCATGTTTTCAAAACCGAGATATATAAACTTAATTAGGTCGATTCTTACCTCAAACCGTACGAAATCAAGAATCCAACCGTAGATTGTTGTAGTACTCCTCGAGATCTTTCCGATGACGTATAAATCTCGATAATCGGCCGGTCGGTTTGTGAGATAATCTAGAGAGAAGTAGAGAGCGTTTTCTAGAGAGAGAGTGAAAATGTGAAAATGAAAGGCTTTTAGCCTTTTTATTCAACTTTCTTCATTTTTTGCACATTTCACCCCTCAACTTAACCGGTTCCATAAAATACTGATTTATTCTTAAATTTATCATTACTAGCTTTTATAATTCATACTACTTCCTAACAATAATTCAGAGTTCAAATTTTCTTAAACTTCGTAACTTCATAAAATAACAACAAACTTTTTAAATATCCCAAATACATAATCATTGCTCGAATTTCAACTTAATTATAAATTTTCCGCCTAAATAGATCCAAATTACAGTAATTGAATTCGAGGATGTTACATCCAGGATCAGGCGTATAGATTGAGATTGCCTCAAGAGTTAGCCGGTGTCCACAACACGTTTCATGTGAGTCATTTGAGGAAGTGTATGACCAAGGAATATCAGTACGTACCGCTATCTGAGATCACTGTGGATGATCAACTGAGATATGTCGAGCAATCCGAGGCTATTACTGACCGTAAGGTGAAGAAGCTTAGGAATAAAGAGATCGCATTAGTACTCATTCAGTGGAGATACCGTAAGGGTACTAGTGCCACCTGGGAGCTCGAGCCAGAAATGAGGAGTCGGTATCCGCAGCTGTTCTAGTCTTCGAGCTAGATTCCGGAACGGAATCTCATTTGTAACATCCAGATTTTTATCCTGGTACGTGTAATTATTTTAGTGTATATTTAATTTATTTATTGTGTTGGTCCGATTAATTCCCGATTAGTGGATTATACGTTTTGGGACCGAGCGATATGTGGCGCCGGATTATTATATTAGTGGATTAATAATGATTATGAGATCACAACGTTCAATGGATTAAATGATATTAATAGCGAAAATGCGTTTTCGGCTTCGGAACTGCTAAAAATAGAAAGCTTATATAAGAAGCTTTGTTTTAAATTTTGGGTTCTTTTCTTTCCCTTGCCAAAACAGAGATATTGATTGTGTGTATAGTGTGTGTGGGATGGAACTCAAGAACAGCAACAAATCCAAGGTGTAAGGCTGCATAATTGCTATCACCATCTTCATTGTGTGTTCATTAAGCCAAAGGTATGAAAATCATGAGTTGGATAGTGTAAATTCGTGTGTTCATATTGCTGTGATTGTAGGAGATGGTTATTTAGTTATGTCTCAATTAGATATGAGTTTTTAGTGTCTTATTGCTGCTGGAAATCGATGGTGGGGTTGAGAAAACCCCTGGATCCGCCATGTTCAGCAACCTGCAAAGACCTGTACGTCCGTGGTCGTGGTCGCAACCCCCAGAGCACGGCCGTGATGGGTTCTGCAAGAGCGGCGGGTTTGGGCTAACGATGATGAGCGTGATCTTGTTCTGAGCGCTGCCGCAACGGCCAATGTGTGACCGCGATGACCCAAAGCGCACCCGCGAAGGGTTCTGCACGGGCGGCGGGTTTGAGCAAGCGATGATGAGCGCGGTCGTGTTTCGAGTGCGGCCGCGATGACCAGGGCGCGACCGCGATGACCTTGAGCGCGAGCCGCGATCCGGTGGGTTGGGCTTAGGCTGGTTTTGGGCTTCGGTGGTTTGTTTGAGTGTTGTTTGTTAGGTCCGGTGCAATGACATAGTTCGTGTTTGAGTCTGTTGTATATCCGTTGAGTTGGTATTAACAGTATGGGATCTGTTATGTGTACAGGGTTGAGTAAGCAGCGTGTTGAGCTGCGACATTAGTCAGATCAGTATCGTCAAGTTTTAGTTATCAGTGGATAGGTGAGTACTCGAGTTCTTTCAAAACGCGCGTGCATTTTATGAGTCGTTTATGTGATTGTGATATGCGTATGAGACAGAGATGTGGCGCCTCAGGTATGATCTTATCTACCTCTTTCTATGTGTTATATGTGTATGAGTTTCCAGGTGCCCGCGATGTGTGATTGCGCAGGTTGACTGTCCCTAACCAGTCATGAAGTATGAGACTGTATATATACAACAGTGTTTACTGCCAGGTCGCTCCTGTGCCTATTGTGTAGCTAACTGTTGTTGTGTGCGGCTTGTTAGCTGGGGAATGGCGTCCCCTTGAGTTGAGATATGCACGAGTTCTGAGCTCCTTGAGTATCTGTGATAATGTGTTAAACTATCTATGTGTTTGTGCATGCTATGTGTTATTTCTTCAGAGTCTAACCCTCGCGTACTCACGAGCTTCCCAGCTTATGTTTTTGAGTCTAACGTGTCACAGGCAGTCAGATTGTGGGGTCATAGTCGCAGAAGCCGCAGAAGTAGAGGCCGAACTGAGTAGAGTCGTTTATGTATTGTTCTGTATGCGGATGTCATCTTTTGGGGAAACTCTTGTATCTGGATAGTATGTGTGTGGTAGTTAGTGTTCAGACTCTGTATGTATATCTGTATCAGACATGCGACTTGTTGTATTAAAGTTTTTAATTAATCGTGATTTCCATTAACCCGTGACATGTGTGATGTGAGATGTTTGCGATATTGTCACTTATGATTATATATTGACGTGACTTTTATCTGCGGAAGAGGGTGTTACAAAAGTAGTCTAAAACACACAAATTAATTTTAATGAATTCATTTCTAATTTAATACATAGACTTCATAGCATGCATTATGCTATGAATGCCAAGCTAAACTTGTCTATCATGATATAACTTAATCAACGAGGACAAGCTTTTGCTCTTGTTAATCCTCTTTCACACACTTAATTTTTGTCGAAAAGATATAGAAAAAGGTCAGGCGACGACCATACTATCATGCTTGTTCTAAAAATTAGAATAGGAGTTCTGTCATTCTTGCCAAGTCTATCTTCATAGCCGATCTTTGTGATCACTTTGACTTTTGCACCATCCTTGATCCTTTCATGGCTTAACGTCTCTTCAACGTTGATCCGTTATGAAAGGTCTTCCATCTTGAAATAGTGAAATACATTACAAAAAAGAAGACAATCGTAATATCTAGATAATCAACTTATAGTTGCATATGTTGATAAAACACATCAACGTTGATAATGATACTTGAAGCCCAAAGGCTGATTTTAGAGAAATGTAATGTGTAATTTGATGCAACACATGTATCCGTTTTGATTAGTGACTTAACTAATTATGTGTAAATAAACTTGGATTCGATTGGGGTCTTTTTATACCCAACATCAATTGATAAAAGGAGTTAAAATGTGTAATTGAAATGTGTAAAGACTTAAGGGTGTGTTTAGTTACTGAAAATTTTCATCTTAATTTAATAAATAAAAAAATAAAACTTGTTACTTAATAACAATTCCTTAAATTTCATTCCATTTTTTTAAAATATCATCTATAATACTCTCACTCTTACTTTTTTATTACCTACCCCATGTTTACTTTATTATACTTCCTTTTTCTCTTACTTTTCTATCATCTTTCTTATTTTTCTTATTTTATAATTAACTATCTAATTTTCCTTAAAATAAAATTTTCATCGTCTTAACAAGTTTTCACTTTTTATAGAAACATTTGTTTTTTTCTTGAAAACTATAAACTGAAAACTGAAATTGAAAAATGTCTAGTTTCGTTAACTAAACACCTTAATTACTTAAATTGAGTTGTGTACATGGTCTTAATTGCTTGAAAAAGAGGTTCATTGAAATAATCAATAAATAATTTAATTTATTTAGTCTAAATCAATATTAACTAACTGATAACATAGTTTAAAATATGTAATTGAAATATGTAGATTTTAATTACTTGATCATTATGTGTACAAGTTATTAATTGCTTGAAAAAATGGTTCATTGGCATAAGCAAGAAAATGATTTAATTAGTCTATCAAATAAATTTCAGGTAATTTAATTTGATGAATAAACAACTAATTTACATAGCATATAGATAGAAAACACAACATGCACATATCTATATGTTACAATTAACATCCAAAATCATAATAACAATTATAGAAAACAAAAATCTTCTACTACTATTGACTATCTAACTCACAGAAAGTCAAGGGTTTTGTTGGAAAATCGGTGTTGTGGTGGTGTTATGAGATGGCAATTTTTTTTCCCTGAAAGACAAATATATTAATCAAACTAAAAAACAGGTTCTAAGATGGAGCCACATACACAGAAGAAAGACCAAAACAAACGACAATGAAACAAAAACAACAAAACGACTAAGAAACACTTCGAAATGGATTAGTAACTCAAATTGACCAATTAATCTTTGAAGAATGATTCCGATTTTCAAACCAAAGACCATACATTCTTTGCACCCAAGGGAATGGGTCTTCCTCCAAAACTTTCCTTCGATTCTCTTGCGGCGCAAATAATATTGTGTTCCACCATTTCCATAAAACCCACCAAGCAACCATAATAATATCCTTGAAAAGAGATTTAAATCTTCGCTTCTCCCCTTTGAAAAAATCAAACGAAATAAAGGAATTAAACGAATCAAGCAAAATATCAATATAGTTTCACCAGCTTCAAATTTTTCTCCAACGTAAAATCACTCTTGGGCATTTAAGAAAGTAATGATCAACATATTCATTCTCCAAATTGCAAATAAGGCAGTTAAGAGAGTCTAAGATGATACATTGATAAATTAATCCTAGTAGGGAATGCATTATTCAATATCCGCCAAGTAAGGATACTTACCTTTATTGGAATTAAGGAGTTCCAAAATTTCTTTACGTTACCTCCAAGTGTACCAGGAAGATTGAGGTATAACAAAGCCAAAAATTTTCCAACAGATTACTCACCCATTTGATCCACATTCCAAAATTTCAAATCTTTACCAGAGTTGATCAAATCGATACTCCTCAGCTTTGATTCTGAAGAGATGAGTTCTTCAACAACCCCTCTAATCAAAGATCTCCACTCCCATAATCCACTGCCAGTGTTGCCTTGCACAACCCATGTGTCATGAAAACAAGCTCCTTTATCAATTTCAAGTGCATAGAGCCTTGGGAATAAATCCTTAAAAGCAACCTCCGAAGGGGAAGAAGATATATTCCAGAAACTTATAAATGAACCCACAACCATCTTTTTAACAAACGCAGATTTCAAACCAATGCCATTGGCTTCAATAACTTCATTCACACTACAAATATTCAACCAGGTGCTTATCCCCAATCTATTGTTCGAACTACGGGTGGCAAATTGAGCCCGTTCAAGCAAATGGGTCAAACGGGTTGACGAACAAAAGTCATAAATATTACATAATTTTGACATTTTTTTCAAAGAACAATTTTTTAATACATCATTTTATAACTTTTCATTTTTAAAAAAAATTATGTTATATATGAGTTTTTTACAATGGATCCATTTAACTCTTCGGCACGTTTGGCCCGTTGGGTCAAGATTGCCACTCCTAGTTCGAACCATTCTGTCCATAAAAGCTAACAATAACATCACGCCAAAGAGAGGATTCATCATTTTCAAATCTCCAAAGCCATGTAGCCAATAACGAAATATTTTTGACTCTCGAACTTTGAATTCCCAAGCCACCTACCTCCTTTGCTGCCATAATATTATTCCAGACTACCCAATTGATTTTTCTTTCCCCGATCATACTTCCTTAGAAAAAAAACATCTTCTGATGGCTTCTAATTTCTTCAGATTCTGAACAACTAGCAAAGGTATGAGATATGTATGTGAAGGCAATCTAATGATTTGTTGTATAGAATAATGGATTCTTGAACTTACTGATTGACTATAGATGCAAACCAATCAACCGCTAGCAAAGGCATGAGATATGAATGTGATTCAACAAATCTATTATTAATGATATAATATTCTTGAGGTATAACAATAAATTAAAAAAAAAACATAATTATAATATTAGGAAGATTGATTTTATTAAATGAAAACCACCAAATGAACAAACGAGATGGATGATTATAATAAAATATCATTTATAGTTTAAGTTAGTCCATGAGTCTATGGTATACAAAATGCAAAGGTAATTTGTAAACAAATTTTTTTTTTTTTTTTTTGTCATCAACAACATTAATATTTTATAGGTTTTTATATATGCAATATATGATTGTAAATGATAAAAAAAAATTTATTGTGTACATTGTAAAAATTACTTACCATATCCAAAACATTATTAAAGTGTATTATAAATAAGGGTTTATTATAAGGGTTAAAGTCATACAAATGTATGTTACTTTACTAAAATTACTCAAATGACTAATCTAGTTATTTTTTTATCTCATTGGTACCTGTACTTAAAATTTATTGTTGAGATGATACTTTTGATCACCGGTTCTACCGGTAATGATCTTATATTTGTGTTTTTAGAATTATGAAAAGGATTTATATGCTTATGTGAATTTTCTAAATTATTTATATAGATCAAAATCCACGTAAATCGACGTTGTACTCCAAAATAACTTGTCGATATGGTAGGTGTAACCCGTGACTATGTTGATATGGTAAATCCACGTAAGTATCATGTCATAAAAAAACCTGCCACGTTGTCATTTGAATAAGCAAAAACTGCCATATCAACATAGTTACTGGTTACACGTACCATATCGACAAGTTATTTTGGAATACAACTACCATTCGGTCAAAAAAAAAAGTTAATTAGTCATTTATGTAATTTAAAAAAAGTATATTGCATTTGTATGAATTTAACCCTTTATTATAATAATACTAACATGTTTTTATTTTCTATTTTACGTTTTTCTCCCTCCATGTTATTTGTTTCCATAAAAGTACTCAAATTATTTTTTTATTTTTGGTTTTGGTGAAATTTGGATATTAGAATCTGAAAACTAAAAAAAATTAAACTTAAAGATTTTTCTAGAAAAAAATAACATTAATGGATAAAAACGTAAAAACCGTAAAAAAACATGTTAGTTTTTTTTAAAATTCATAATAAACCTTATAAATAAAGAGGGTTACTTTGTAAAATTACCGAAGTATGGGGAGGTTAAGTGATTTTCAGTCCAAACTTAAAAAAAAATTACAAAAAGGAGTCAAAACTCAAAAGGAAAGAAGATGCTTTTTAGCAGACATAACCACAAACCATGGCAGCTCTCTGTCTCTCTCTCACTCTCTGTGTCTTATTATACAACTATGAGAGAGACTGTGAGATCATACACCTATACATACATATATACATATAGAGAGAGAAACCCTATCAATTAGCAATAGCAACTCTCACTCCAAGGCATGCTCTCTCTCTCTCTCTCTCTCTAACTTTTTTTGTATGATTAGTTTTCATTGTGTTTTCCCCCATTTTCCGAACACCCAACTTCTAACTTATCTACATTGTGATTGTTCTTCAAGCAAGATCTTTCTTAAACTTCTGAAAATGGAAGCTTTTTTTGGTGTAATGTGTTGGGTTTTATTGAGATCTTTCTTACTGAAATAACTTATGCAAATGAATTAGGATTGGAGTGAATTGAAGATATGATTATATAATTTGTGTTTGTGGGATTCTTACTTAGGATTCACTTCTTTAAGATCTGGTGGAGGTGGTGGGGTATTGCCAGATCTCTCAACAATCATTGGTGCTTTATTTAGCTTCGAATGCAAGTGTATGTATGAAATTTTATTACTTTTTAATCATTTTGTTTCTTTATTATCATTATGTCTTCCACCTGTTTGATACTTTGCCTCAAAGAGAAATCTTGGCTGGTTGTTGTGTAGGGTTCATATATTCTTTTAGTTTAAAGTATTAATCAACAACTAGAAACCCATGCATTGTTAGAAATTTGTTTTTAGTAATCTTGATCAAGATTAATCAGTGTAACTGTATGAGATTTGTCAAAAATGGGTAGATATACTTTTTTTGACTGTGGAGTGTGGTGTTTCTACTTATTTTATTTGAGGTTTTTTCAAATTTTTTTAAAGCAGAATCTGAATGTTTTTTTCTGTTTAATTTAAAGGTTGCAGATCTATAGATGGGTCAAGATTTAAAGCTGGAGTTCGAAAAATACTGTGTGGTAGATGGAAGCCCTAAAACTGTTCTTCGATCTCCTCGAGATTCAAATGTCGAAAGGAGAAAGGTTAGAAAGAAACCCAAGTGTCGAAACGAAGTATTCTTGAGTCAAAACAATGAGTTTACAGAGATTAGCTTTAATCGTTATCGTAGCGCGTCGTGTAGAACTGCTCCGTCGATTAGGTTAGAAGCGAATGAAGCACCAAGGAGGGGTTCTGTGTATCAGAGCTCCAATGAAGTAGGTACAATGAATAGAATTAGAGAAAAGGAAAGTGAAGGGAGGAAGAAGATTGCGGTTTCAAGGAGAAGTGCTGCTCCGATTTCGTTAGAGATAGTTGATTCGTTGTGTAGTTCAGATGAGGATAGTTATAGTTCGTTAGGCTCGTTCGCAAGTTCATCTATAGGTATGTCTCGAAGCTCAGTCAACAAGGAGAATCTCTCGACGAGTAGTGAAGATAGACGTCCTCATGCCATCCCTTTGCACAAATCTTTATCTGCTAGATTAGCAATGCCACAGTCTCCAACCAAAACAGAAAGTGATTCGTCAAAACCGACTAGTCCCAAGACTCGTTTTAGTCCTTTCAGAAAGATGTTTGATCCCTTTACGAAGTCAAAGTCTTCAAAAAGTCCTTTAGGCTCTGCTATTGAAGAACCTGATGAAGCAACATCATTAAGTACAACAGTTAACACAAGGAATATTACTTTAAGAAAATCGTTGCTGAATGATTTCTCCAACACCGAGGGTGATTCTCAGTCTCTCAAGAAAGATTCTTGTAGCTCAATCGTGTCATCGTCTTCTTCGCCTGCTCACTTAAGTGGGCTTCTTAAGTTAAGGAACAATAACGGGATGCCGTATTTTGAGTTCTCAGTAAAGAACCCACACGACGTTTGGGTGGCAAAGACATGGAATGTGGGAGATGGTTACAATTGGGTATATACGTTTCACATGGCTCAAAACAGGAGAGCTAGCAATGCTAGTGGACGAGGATCTAAAGATCATAGAAGTAAAGAGTTTTCGATGATGGCCCAGATGCAAGTTTCTTGTTATTTATGTACAGATTTGATAAGTGCAGGAGCTTTCAACAATTCTATGCTCACAGAGTTCGTGTTATATGACCTTTCACGTCCAAGACAATCTGTTACACAAACGCCTGAGGGGTTGAATCCAAAAGAGTCAAACGAGGTAATTGAACAAGTGAATGTTAACGTCAACGTTCAGAGTAGTTTGCCGACTTCAAGTCCATGGCCTGCAGCAGATTTGCATCCGGACCTTGAAACTGCAGCCATTGTCTTACAATTACCATCAGGGAAAAGAGAGAGCTTGAAATACAAGCGTGGAGATTTGAGAAACGATGATTTGCTTAATCTTTCTCGGGATAGCAGAACTGCCTCTGATTGCTTAACCCCATCGAAAGTTAGTGTCGTGATCCCTTCAGGAAACCATGGCATGCCAAGTGGCGAAACTCGAGGGGCCTCACCATTACTTGACCGGTGGAGACTGGGTGGAGGTTGCGATTGTGGAGGGTGGGATATGGGGTGTCCCCTTGTTGTTTTTGGCAGTCCCGACATGAAAACTGACGAAGGTAGCAACCAGCCTGTGGAGATTTACATGAAGGTAAAGCTTCTACTTGAACTTAAATCATTAAAAGTTAGGAGATGTTTATGACCAACTCACTGATGTTATGATACTTGAGGAAGAATGACTAGATTATTCAATATTACACCATACTTACCATATTGTTAAAGGGTTAATTGCCAAAAGTAATCAACTTTACATTTTTTGTTGTTTAAGATAATCAAGTTTGTTTGCAATAGTTAAAAGGATAAAACTTTCATATTTTATCATCTAAGGTAGCCATATCTATTTCAAACTTTCATTTTTTGATCATTTAAGGTAATCAAGTATTCGTTTTTTCATCATTTAGAAGGTGATGAAAGTCTGATTCTTTTTCTTGTTGCAAACAAACTTAGTTAACTTAAACAATAAAAAACGCGATGTGGGTTACATTTTCTTGGCTATTAACCCTTGTTAAAGGTCATGAAATTGTAATATATTTTCGGTCAAAACAAACCTTAAATGTACACTTTAAAAGTACAATCCCAAAATGAACCTTGACCTGGAGTACGTTACATTTTCATGCCATTTGTCCTTGTTAAAATCAGAAGACCATAGTGACAAATATACGAGTTTTTTCATGATATTATAGCTGAATGATGTTAATGTTTTACAGGGAACTAAAGAGAACACTCCGGCTTTGACCATGAAGTTGACCGAGGAGGGACAATATGCGGTTAACTTTCATGCACAACTAAGCTCACTACAAGCCTTCTCGATATGTGTTGCTATTTTGCACGGTACAGAAGCCTCCATTGCCGTTGGCGGGGATATGAACAGAAAGATTTTACAATGTGATTCGTTAAGAGTTTTCATCGAGGATGAAGTCAAACACTTGATCGAGGCCGTGGCAGAGGGCGAGAAAACAAAACCAAGTAAGAATCTTGACGAAATCCCACCTACTTTTATTGTTAACCCACCGTTTTCTCCAATGTCTCGTGCATGAACCCCTAAAATGAGTGCCCGAAAAGGGTGGGTGATTAGAATATCCCCAATTCTTGTGTGGGAGAGCTAAGGGAGCCCATTTGTACTGTATTGGAATCGGTAGCTTCAAAGAGGAGCGGCTGACTGCTTAAGCCATTGTGTTTCGTCGCAAATTAAACCATAAATGGTTTTCAAAAATGCAGAAAAGGGGCTATACGTTACAAGAAACGAGCGATGTTAAACATTCTTTTCATTTACATTTCCCTAATCTGTTCAAACTCGCCCATTCTTCGAAGCAGGAGTCTTCTTTATAACATTTTTCACAAGAAACATGGTTACCTTATCATGCAAAGTCAAATACAGTGGTTCGAAAAGTCAAACGCTCCTTCATAGAATGTCAAACCGAAGCTATGGTTTTGCAAGATTTGCTCATGGAACCTTTGCAACTCTCCAAGAAGCTCGAGACAAAGAAATCAGACCGTTTGGTTCTTTGGTATACGCAGTGATTACTGCACAATCTTTTGATGATTCTAGTTTCATAAGCTTAATTCAAGGAGGGAAAACAATCAAACACTGATGTTTATATTATCGGTTTATTTTGGGGGGGAAAGTAATCGTTTGAATTTCTTTGAAAAATCGTTTTAGTGCATTGGTTTCGGGAGTAAGACATGGAAAAAGATTTGAACCCACGACCTTTAGGAGACGAGTACAAACATCATCAAACTAAATGCTTGATGGCGAATGTATTTCGGGTTTTTTTTTTTTTTTTTTTTTTTTTTAAGCTTAGTTTGTAAGTTATATGTAGTAAGGCTAGTAGAGGCATTGAGGAATATTTGTATCTTTTTAAATGATAAATAATAACTTGGCCTCTTACACAAAATGAATGTGGCATGTTGCTGTTTGGTAATGATTTATTACAATATTATTGATTTTGATTTTGATTATAAGTTTATATTAGGATTTAATATGAAAAAAACCAACATGTTTTTATGTTTTTTGCGATTTAGTCCATCCGTATTATTTTTTCCGAAGAAAGTTCTCAAGTTATTATTTTCAATCCGGTTTCGGAAAAGTTTTGTTTTTGTTCATAATCAACCCTGATTTTTTTCCACAAAAAACCAACATATTTTTACTATTTTATCCGAAAAGTTCACAAACTTGAATATTTTTTGAAAAAATAAAGAAAAATTCCAAAAATCACAAACAAATATATAACTTAAATATTTTATTGGTAAAAAATAACATGGAGGGACTAAACCGCAAAAACATTTTTACATGTTAAACCCTTGTATTATTACAATATGAGTTTATTTTAAATTCAGGTATGTTTATGAAAAGTAGCTCAGCCCGTAAGCTGTAAATGTCGGTTATATAAAAGTGTTTGAAAAATGTAAAAAATAAATAAATAAAATGACACGTATATTAATTATTAAAGCCTTCAAACTGGCTACAAAATTAATAAAAAGATATTATTATTCAAATAAAAAATGTACTTATTTTTATAATAGTTGGCGTTGAAACTTTTATATAAATATAAATTTTTTGTGTTTTCTGTCAGTCATAAATTACCAATATTGATTAATTATAAATTATTTGTTACCAGTTGTTGCTTGGACATAAATTTTTTTGGACACCTAAATCAATGGAATTATTTTCGGTAAATATTCTAGAAATAAATAATTAATCGTATTTAAAATCATTTATGCTTGTTTAAATAACAATGGTGGCAATTTCGATTAGCGATGGCAACGGGGCGGGTTCGGGGCAGAGATTGGTCATCTCGTCCCCGTTTAAAAAACCTGCAGAGCCTTGACGGAGATCCCTGTCGGTAGGGATGAGCATTCGGACAAAAAAAAACCGGCCCGGACCAAAAAAACCCGAAAACCAGCCCGAAACAAATCGTTATTGGTCCGGTTTCGATTTCTTTAAAATCACTATTTTCGGTTTTCAGGGTTCGGTCCACCGGTTTTCGGTTTTTAACCCGGCCCAAACTGGAATTTAAACTCTATGTTATCAATTTGAAAGTTTATGTTATATTGTTATTTTTTGTAGTCCATAAAAAAATACATTTTCTAAATCATGTAAAAAGTATATGTAATAGTTATTACGAGACAGCACCAGATCAGCTTTAAAGGGCCGGTACCTTTCTTTGAGCTTTTTCGTAAATATATAATCATGTAAAAGTCTTTTAAACGATGTAAATATTTTTTTTTATAGAGATCAAATATAGAGAACTTAATATAAGTAAGGTATGTTTGATATTTTATTTTTTCAAAGAAAATGTGATAAACTTGATAATTTCATGAAAGAAATAGTTGAAGAAGAAAGATAAACAAAACATTAAAACATCTATAAAACTTGTACCGGTTCCAACCGGTCCAAGAACCAAAAAGCCGGACCAAACCAAACTCGTATTACAAATATTGGGCCAGTTTTCAGTTTTCTTATTTCCCTAAATTCGGTTTTCGTTTTTTTCGGTCCGGGCCGGTTTGGTCCAAATGCTCATGCCAACCCGTCGGGTAGGCAGGAAAAACCATGAGGATTCGGGGAACCGATTTATAACATATGTTTAATTAAATGGTGAAATTTTATTTCGAGATCATTGTTAAACTTAAACGAGTAAAATTATAGTGATTTAAACCACAAACGAGTACAAAGGTGAATAAAATCATAAACACAACAATTATAAACTTGACTAACAATTATATATGTGTACAATTGTGAAAACAAATAAAAATACTTATTATTATATGATATAAATATTATAAAAACATACATATATAATCTAAAATATGAATGAAATACTTATTATCATGTAAAAAGTAAACGAGTATTTAATCAGTGTTTTAATTGGGTGATCGGGGTTGGTATCATAAATCTCATCCCCGTTTAAAATAACCGGGTTCAGGGAAAAGTCACCGATAGAGAGAGTGTGTGTGATGGTTGAATGAAAATAAAAAACCTCATTTTAACCATTCCAAACATGTTTTGCTTATAAAATGTATTTTCAAGAAAACTCTTATTGTTTTCATTTTTATCAAAAACTCAAATTGTGAATTTTTATCAACTAAACAAGTAGGGGGACGTTTGGTTTGCGGACTTTTTTCCCTGGGATTTGCATTCTGTCAAAGGATATGCCTTATGCAGCATTTTCATTTATCAGGATTTTGTCAAAGAATTTACGTTATCTTTTAGAATAATTTGATAACTTGTATAATGCAGTGCAACTGACATTTAAAATCGGGGAAGGTTGATTCATTATATTAATTTTATAAAAAATTGGATTTGCTATTGGTAATTAAATTTTAACCAAATGTCATTATGTTTAAATGATTCATTCATTTTAATGGTAATTCTTTTTTTGTTTCTAACTTTTTAAAGTTCAGCCCATTTAGTAAGAGGGGTGTGATGTAAGTGAGAGGTCACATGTTCGAATCCCGTCGAAGGCAAGTTGGAATTTAGGTGGTGAAAGTAAGTTCTGAAGGCCCTATTTGGGGCAAGAGTAAGAGTAGATTTGTTTGTTGTTCAAAAAAAAATTGGTAATTAAACGTTAGATAATCATCATAAAATACCATTAAACTTTTATCATTAAACATTTGTCAAAGCTAAAATGAATTCAGCACGTGTCCGACGTATTTTTAAAAGCTTATGACATCCCAATTTGTTGTACATCATAAAACCATAAAAGCAGGAAAAAAACAGCATCAAAAGGTTTGGTTATCAATTTTGATTACACATTGTTCTACATTTTCTTTTGGGATATTTGCACAAACATTAAGTTGGATCATTTTTGTGATTATAATCATCACCGTTTTTCATTGCACAAAAACCCCCCAACTGGTAAGACCTCATGAAATTGGGTATTACCGATTGTAAGTCATAGGCTACCGTCAACAAGTCACCAGTGACCATTGAAATTTTGCCGAAAAAGTAAATCAACCAAAAAAAACACAAATTTGAATAAAGAAATCAACGATAAATATGGATTTGAATCGTAAAACACATACAAGTGAGTTCGTTGGAGAGAAGGTCTGTCGGAGACGAAAAGTTGGTCAGCATGTTGTAACCGGTTCATTAGGTTGCAACTTGCAAGTCATTTTTTTGAAAACAAATCTCATTTTGATAAAGTTCTGATCAACTGTGGGTTTTTTATGCAACAAAAATTAATTGAGAGTTTTAATCGCAAAAATGATTTAAGTTTAAGGTTTTTTTACGTAAATTTTTCCTTTTTTTCCCTTTGTAAAACTGGGAGGAAAATTATCAAAACCCGAACGGTAGCTTTACCATCAAGTCCAGTTTTGACTTTTTTCACTGTTGCATGTTCTTAGGTCTCGTTTGTCTTACAAAGAGAAATTCAAACAAATTAATGGATATTTGGTTTTAAATGTATTTGGTAGGAAGAGATAAAAGCTAGTTTTAAAGGTTGTACAAGTTCTAAATAGTTAGAATCTAAATTCATTTATAAGCTGGTAAGAATAACAAAATATTCTAAACAATGACTTACATGTAATATTAAAAAAAAAAAAAAGATTAATATTGAAAATACCCGATCAACTTTTCTCATTTTCTTAATTAAGTCCTTAAACTATCAGCACTTATATCCCTTTTTTTTTATACCTATTATAACCTGTTTCACTTTAGGCAGCATGCTAAAAAGAAGATCTAACAACATTATATCAACATGCATCTAAAATTTTTGGCAGATTTTAGTGACCTACAAAAATAATTGTTTTCCTTTTTCCTTCTTTACATGACTTATGGACTCTAATTTCACATCTTCTACATCTAGACTAAAAGAATCAATTCAATCATCACTCATCACTCATCTTCACTCAAAACCCAAATTTAGGCTTCTCTTCGAAAACACATCAATATGGAAATACCCGATCAAACGAACCTTTTTACGAGGATTCTTGTTGAGTAGATTCCAAAGAAAATATCTGTTTGAATGACTCGTAAGATGCAAAGAAGAGTGCTCCTTGAGTCATGTACATGGCTAATCTCGGAGTCAAGCCCCTGATGGAAAGAAAACAAGATTCAATAAAACTACCATTAAGAAGCATCAATTTTGATGGGGTTGAGAGGCTGTTTGGTTTCTAGAATGTTTTTGGAAGGATTGGAATTTGTTAAAGGAAGGGGTGTTTGGTATGATTGAATGGAATTCAAAGAGATTAAAATTCAAATTTTAGTTATTAATGTGTTTTATGGCGATGAGTAAAGATAGTTTTAGTATTGGTTATATATGTAGGTTGAAAGCTAATTCATGTATGAGTTGAAACTTAATTCATAGATGAGTCGGTAGGAATGTGAATATTCTATAACAACTTGATGGTAAATATATAAAACTTAACTCTTTATTTTTGTTATCAAAAGTTACAAACAAGCTATAATTAAATTCCAATTGCTTCGAATTCCATTCCACAAACCAAACGTCCCCTTCATGGGGTATTTGATATGGTCGAATGGAATCACATGAGATTTACAAGCTTTTTTGTTATGTGACAACTGACAAACTTGATTCTCAATAAGAGCGAGTATAGAATGGAGTTTAGTACTCCGTATAAATTTAATTTCTCCTCTTTCCTTACCAACATGGAGAGAATAAGAAAAATATAAAGATAATGAAGTTCAATAGTATTTTTTTCATTTTCAATGTCATGTGTAACTATTAGTGGTTAAAAATACTTATAAATTGCATTTTATTCCATTCCACGGTGCCAAACGCCCTGTTGAATTCAATAATTGTTTTAGGCTGCTAGTGCACAACATATGTTTTTGATGAACATAATTTACCTGTATAGACCCTTCAGGCCTTCGTGTTGCGCTATGTCTTTGAGAGTGTCAAATACGCCATGATAGCGGCTTACAGATCCGGGTATCTACAAATAGGCTATCCCAGTTAGAATGATAATGGCGACCAATTCAACAAAGCAACTAACTTCATGAGTCCCATTTTTAATTTATTCACGTGTACTAAATGGCAACCATTGATCACATTTTCATTATCCTCGTTTATAAATGGGACCCACAAAATGAAAAACGTTAAATGGCTTAAACAAATATGGACCTGCGTCTGTAATCTTGTCTTCACCACATCGAAAGGAGTTGTAAATAAAGCAGCAGTAGATCCAGCTAATCCTCCACATAATAACTATAAGAAAACAAGATAAAAAACTTAGAAAATGGAGTAGAATTTAAAAAATGGAGTAATCAAGTTCTATTACTTTTAAACGTAAAGGAAAATTGATAGGAACTTGTGGGAATAAAAGAATTAAAAGGAGAATGTTGATTGCATTAACGAAATGATAAAATTCAGAGAAGATCCAACTCTGGAATCTTTCTGCCCAAGCCTAAGGCCGTTCTTACAAAGTAGCTGCAAAAATGAATGACACCTCATACTCCCCTCTCCTCTCTCTATATGGTATCATTTGTTATAACAAAATAACTAACTCTTGCATTCCTACCCTACACGTGTCTTCTGCCTCCTTTGATAAACGACCCATTTATTGGGCCTATTGGGCAATTCACAATCCATGGTCCTTTGGGGCTGTTCGCTATCAATGGCCACCTCTTGAAGCATAGGCTTGTCCTCAAGCCGAAAATCTGGAAATTGACTCTGGATACTTGTTGCATCCTCCCAAGTTGAGTTCTCTGTTGAGTCAGGTTGCCATTGTATGAGCCATTGTGAAATTCTTTTGCCCTCACGAGTTATAGTACGAGTAGCCAAACATTTAATAGGGATTGAGGGCTCAGAAGAGTCGATTTCTAGCCCTTGGGGAAGTTCAGCCTCAACCCGAGAATTTCCAATAGCCTTCTTTAAGAGTGATACGTGAAACACAGAGTGTATTTTGGCTGAATCTGGCAATTGAAGTCTGTAAGCAGCAGACCCCACCTTTTCGAGGATGAGAAATGGCCCATAAAAGCGAGGGGACAACTTTTGGTTTATACGACGAATAACTGATTGTTGGCGATGAGGCCGGAGTTTCAGAAAGACCCACTCGCCAACATTAAAAACAACATCTCGTCGGTGTTTATCGGCTGATGTTTTCATGTAATCCTGTGCTCGTGAAAGGTGGTATTTCAACTGTTTTATTGCCTCATCTCTGTCCATTAAATCTTGAGCTACAATTTCGCAACGGATTTCCCCTGGAATGAACTGAAAAGGCGTCGGAGGAGGCCTCCCATACACAACTTCGAACGGCGTGGTATTAGTGGAAACATGATAAGAAGAATTATGCCAGAATTCCGCCCAAGGAAGCCAGTACGACCAATTTTTAGGTTGGTCAGCTGCAAAACACCGTAAGTAGGTCTCCACACTTCGATAAAATCTCATTCATAAGAGCCTGAAAGGTTGCTGGTGCGTTTGTTAATCCGAATGGCATTACGAGAAATTCGTAATGCCCGTCATGTGTTCGGGAAGCAGTCTTTACAACATCAGATTCTCGTACTCTCACCTGGTAGAACCCAGATTTTAAATCGATTTTAGAGAAGTATTTTGACCCATGGAGTTCGTCAAGCAATTCCTCAACAACGGGGATAGGGTACTTATCCGGAACGGTGGCTTTATTGAGAGCTCTGTAATCAATGCAAAGTCTCCAAGAGTCGTCCTTTTTCTTAACCAAAATAACAGGACTGGAGAATGAACTTTGACTTACGCGGATAATCCCCGAATTTAACATTTCTTGCACTTGCTTCTGGATTTCATCTTTGTGAGCATGGGGATAGCGGTATGGACGAACACACACAGGCCCGTGTCCCTCGTAAAGGGTAATAGAGTGTTCTATTGCTCGCTTTGGAGGTAGCCCTTGTGGACTTTGGAATAATGGAGTGAATGTAGTCAAAACCGCTTCAAGTTGAGATTGTTGCAACTCATCCAAAATTGATGTACCAACGGGTTCTGTTGTGAGTTGAATCAGTTGCCCTTTTAGGCAATTTAGGAGTGATGTTTGGTCGAGGAGGGGCGAATTGATACCCTGGAGTTTAACAAGATTCCCTTGATTCCAAAAACGAACTTCATGTGTCTGCCAATTGAACACCACATCTCCCAATTGTTGCAACCAAGCAATACCCAAGATAAAATCCAACGGCCCAATATCATAGACTAGAGCATCCACTATACATTCAAAGGCACCGAATCGAAGGGGCACTCTGTTGCATTGTTCTGCCATCCAAACTCGATTTCCATCCCCAAGGCGAATTCCCAATGGGGCGACACTGTGTACCTCTAAACCCAATGCATGAGCCAATTTTTTAGAGAGAAAATTATGAGTAGCCCCACTATCGATCAAAATCAATGCTGGAAATCCATTTAATTCACCCATAAGTTTGAGAGTTTTCAAGACTGAACCTTGTTCGTGAGAGACCCCGTTGAATTCCAAGGCCTGACACTCACCATCGACAGGTAAATCAACGTTATCAGTAACTTCAACGTGATAAATTTCTCCCTCTTCGTCAAGTTCTTCACCGTCATCTAGAAGTAAGATCCTCAATTGGCCCTCCGCACACTTATGTTGAGGTGTATACTTCTGACCACAACCAAAACACAACCCTTTTTTTCGACGGTCCTCCCACTCATGCTTCGTTAAATGTCTCGTGCCAAAAGAACGAATTGAGGCAGAATTAGGTTTAGAAGTTTCATGAGATTTGAGGGAAGATTGTCCAGGTTGGTAAGTGGGTCGGTTAGAGTTAGAAAAGTGGGTAGTGGGTTTATCAAAGTTTTGGGTTGTACCTTTTGGGTTAAATTTCCAATGTTGGCCCAATGTAGTGCCCCCAGCCCAAGTAGAGGCTGACGTTTTACCCTTCGTAATTGATCTGTCACCATGACTGGATGTGGCCATAGAGACGTGACGAGCGAGTTCCATTGCTCTGTCACAAGTGGAAGGTCGAAGAGCCCTAACCCAATTTTTTACCTCAGATTGGAGACCACGAAGGAACATTCCGAGAGATTGTTCTTCCGATTGGTCAGGAATCAACGGAGATAAGGCCTCGAAATTTTCAATATACTCATCTATATCACCATCTTGGTACAGAGATCCTAATGCTTCGTGAGCATTGAGGAATTTAGTGCCACCAAATCGAATCAATAACTTCTCTCGAAATTGTTCCCAAGAGGTACGAGGGTGTTTGAATAAAAGAGTAGTAAACCAATTTAAAGCAGGACCGTCCATACACATCTGGGTTAACTTCAATTTTTGGGAAGAAGAGATCTGATGTACCTGAAAATAGAGTTCTGCCTTGGTAATCCAACCGCGGGGATCGAGACCGTCAAACGAGGGAAGCTTCACTTTCGGTAAGGAGAACAGAGAGGACTCAAAATTGGTATTCGGGTTCAGAAACTCAAAACCCGTATTCGTCGATTTCTCTCCGGACTCAACTTCATCGGTGACCACTGGAATCTCATCAAACAAAGGACGTTTGCCTTGTTGCTTCTGGTACCCCATTGTCATTATCTCCAAGGATTTGGACAACTCCTTTAGGAGAGTCTTCATGGAATCGACTGAACTAGAGAGTTCCTTCACTTGACCGGAGAGTGAATCTATCTTCTCATCTTGCTGATCCACCCTTGACTGCAACCGGGTTCCAATCTGGTTTTCTGGAGCCACCATTGTCGACGGGCAATGGAACCAATTGATAGGAACTTGTGGGAATAAAAGAATTAAAAGGAGAATGTTGATTGCATTAACGAAATGATAAAATTCAGAGAAGATCCAACTCTGGAATCTTTCTGCCCAAGCCTAAGGCCGTTCTTACAAAGTAGCTGCAAAAATGAATGACACCTCATACTCCCCTCTCCTCTCTCTATATGGTATCATTTGTTATAACAAAATAACTAACTCTTTCATTCCCACCCTACACGTGTCTTCTGCCTCCTTTGATAAACGACCCATTTATTGGGCCTATTGGGCAATTCACAATCCATGGTCCTTTGGGGCTGTTCGCTATCAAAAATGCAACCAGAATAACAGATCTCGTTTTCAATATAAATTATAGTTTTGGACTTATTTGGTAACAATTAAATTATCAATCTTTTGTTTGTATCTTATTTTTTTTTTCTTTTTTTTTTTTTAACCTTTTGTGATGTAAATGGTGTTGCAAATCTCTGTTTGTTAACAAAATCAATATGTATTCACCAAACTGTCATTTTCAAAAGATACGATGAATATTAAAACAAGATAGAACCTATGCAGTTAATAGCGTCTCGCGGTCCAATAGCGGTCAAGACCGCTATTTGCTATCGCGGTTATTGCGGTGATATATTGGTGATATAGCGGTATATTATATATATATATATATAATCATAATCATAGATATAAAGAACATAATATGAATAACTAAAATCCTAAAGAACATAAACATAAAGAACAAAAGTCATAAAGAACTAAAATCATAAAGGTCATAAAATCGAACAACACATTAAACAAACAAAGATAAACAAGATATAGCTTTACTTTATAAAGTATTAAACAAAGTATTAAAGATTTAACAAAATATAGCTTAAAGAATGATCGATCTGGACTGCTCCTCCAAATAGCGGTAAATAGCGGTCCTAAATAGCGGTAAATAGCGGCAAATAGCGGCAAATAGCGCCGCTATTCGCGGAACCGCTATTTAGCACCGCTATTTAGGACCGCTATTTTTTCAAGGACCGCTAACCGCTATAGCACCGCTATAGCGCCGCTATAGCGGCGCAATTAACTGCCCAGGATAGAACTATATTTCATTTGGTCTGGACCCTAACCTCGTTGACGTCATTAACATGTGTTGTAATTCATAAACTTGTTCGTGACGTAAACCATGAAAACACCAATCAAAAAACTAGGATTTACAAAACTTCTTATACAAATTATGATTTTTTGAAGATATAAACAGTTTCAAACACCGTTTCTCTATTTGTTTTCAGCATCAAAAAGAAAACATAAACTAAAAACAAAAAACAAACTTGTTGCCAGACAATGATATTTTAGTAGCAATTGACCAACAATCATCATGATGCAAAAAAGTGCAGCCCAGAATGATATGCAACTGAAATTATCTGAACTATGGTGGCTGAGGGTAGTAGCAAAAAACGAACCGTTGATATTGTGGTTGGTTGATCAGGTGCATCATGTGAAAGGGACATCACATTCTTTAAACTTTCATATGTATAGAACTGCAATCATGGAAACAAGTTCCAAACGATATATACAAAAAAGATTAGCCATAAGATTTATGTCGGAAACTAGAACTTGATTTAAGTCTGATTATCTAACCTTGACGATAGAATGAGGAACATTCCTACAAAGTACAGCGCCCCACCCATTGTATAATGATGAAATGCCTCCCTTCCCAACAATCCCCAAAAAGGCATTCCTGTGAAGCCATGCCATGAACAATACAGAATAAGTTCATCAGAAAAATCAGATGTGACAATTTAACTTGCCCTTTACATGTCAACATCCAAATTCAGGTGTTTCTTAAACATGATTCGGGCAAGAAATTCAAATGTAGACTTGCTTTTTGAATAAAATGGATAATTACCAAAGAGACAAATGTTTCATCAACAATACTAAAAATTGACGAACTACCGTAATGGTTGATCAACTTAACAAATATTGCCTCAAACAGACTAATAGAATCCTGGTGGGGATGAGCTTGGTTTTGGAACCGGCTAGAACCAGAAAAAACGAAAACCAAAAATGCCTAAAATTAAGAACCGAGAACCGACCTAAAAACAAAACGGTCCGGTTCTGGTTTTTTTTCCGACTTTTACAAATTAAAATAGAAAACCGAACCAACCCGTTGGAACCAATAAACCAAATTATAGGAACCGAGAACCTGCCCGAAAATAAAGAACGGTCTAGACCCGATTCGGTTCGGGTAAAATGGGTTTTTGCTCATCCCTACATATGTGTGTAGTCTAACACATCAGATTTCCAGCAAAACTATTTACAAGAATCTATAAATCATTCATTGGAGAATGGGAATTAAATGAATGGTCACATAAAGTTATAATACATTTGTCCTTTGATAATTAAGCCTAAATGAAATTTAACAGAGCTTGCCAAAAAAAAAAAAAAAAGGTAACAGAACCTTCATAACTTATGATTTTAACCAATGCTGCAATTTGTCTTCTCAATAGATGACAAAAAAAAAAAAAAAAATTAAGTCAATCATCTAAGGTTGGCCAGTACAGCATTTAAATTTTGATAGTTGAGTGTATGTATGTTACAAGGCCTTAACATGTTTTTAATTGCATATCATAACAACAGGAGGTTAAATGAAAAAAACAATATGGGTATAACTGTGTGTTCAAATATATAATACAACACATTTATTGCTAATATTAGTGCCACAACTATGTTCCACTAAGCAGTCCATGCACACAAATGTTTGTACTTAGCTGTAAGAGTCAATGGTGAAACGATGAAGTCAAACATTAAGAACAGAGTCATAGAAGATTACCAACAGCTGTGATAGTGTGAACCAACTTGCATTTGCTGCTTTATTCGTTCACTTGGAGTAAAAACAAATGAAGTAGCAACACTTGCACAACCTCCAGCCACACAATGGGCCAACGACTGATATTCCTGCAAATAGTTTTGTAACCTCCATAAATAAAAACAGAAAATACTTTTAGCGGCAAGAGGATCATAGAAAATGGCGTCTACATTTTAACTATGTTACAAAGGCCCATTTGTATGCTCGGACATGGACATCAACTTAAGGTGTATCAAGATTCAAGAACAAAAGAAAAGCCTTCACCTTGGCAAAAAGGGGAAGCAAAGCCCCCTTCACTGATTCATAACTGAAAGTGTAAATTGCAGAAATAGGTGCTGAAGAAGCAATATTGCTTGCAATTCCACGGTAAAGTCCTGATAATCCTGAAAATAAGGTCATAAGTTCGTAGAAGGTTTTGACCATGGTCCTTTAACAAGGAAAAACTAAGAGTGAACCAAAACAGGGTGGAGAACTTTGGCCAAGTTCAGCAATCTTTAGTTTCCGCACATACCTCTTTCAGATATAATTGATTTGCCGATAAACGGAATAGATCTTTGGTCAGCACGGCAAGATTGAACAACAGTCTTGACAGTATCCATCGGATGCAGACACAGGCTGACAAATATACCAGCAAATGCTCCAGCAAAAGCATGTTCTTGCTTTGCAAGCCCATACTGTGGTTTATACAGCATTGATAAAATATGTACAGAAGAATTTTCCTGGTTGACAAATTGCGTTGCTTGAGCCTCTTTCATCTCACATAGGCCATCCTCTTTCCTATGCAAAGATTCTATATAAGAACTTGTACCTGAGCCTTGAGACTCGATGCAGGAGTCCGCTTGAAGGCTAGAAGTTGGAATGATGGAGCTACCATCTGCCTCTACATCCTGTATATGATGAAGTAGATAATCTGAGCACAGAGACCTAACAGCTGTGCTTTTGTTCATCTCTTTTGTATTTCCTGGTGATGAAGATTCTGGGATTTCGGCAAATCCATTATGGCAGATATCACTCTTAGTAGTCATACCATCGTCATGTCTAGTTGTGTTATCTGGATCGCTTCTTTCAACACTGGATATTTCTCCATTGTTATAGCAGTAATCAGTTCTTTTCTCATCATTTTTAATAGACTTCACCTCATACGTGGAGCTCCAAAGCTTAACGTCACTCATCCATCCATATATTTTTTGCAATTCATATGAAATCATGACACTAGAAATGCTTTTGTCGTTGCAAGACAAGAACGTGTTACCAGAATCAGTATGCAGGTATCTCAAAGGGTGATAGCAGATGTGACTCTCACTGCAACAATAAAAGGAAGAGAGTTTTCTGGCTACACATAAAGAGTCCAAGTCATTTTGCACATGCAATGTAGGTGAAATGTGGGCCACGTTGCTATCGGATGTTAAATTGACCGAGACATTCTGGCTGTCAGAAGAAAAAGATGCAATTATATTTCCTTCCTTGTCTGGATAATAAATTGTGTTTCCCTTCTGAAGTCTGTCACCGTTCTGTGTTGATGTCCTATGACGTAATACAGGAAGAGATGAAGAAGCAAAATTCCATAATTGGCCAACTCCTGAAATGAGATCAGCCGTGCTTAGTATAGATGGCCTGGCTTCAGCTTGGCTAGTAGGTTGTTTGCTGTTATCACGGGAACTGGGAGCATAATCTTCGCGGGTAACGTCCACAAGGTCAAAAACAGTTCCTCCATGAGGATTATATCTATAATTGATGGACGGTTTATCATTTTTACGATATCGAGCGCCCCCAGTCATTGGTGTGATACAATTCAAGAATTCCCTTTGAAAAAGAAGATTGCAGACGGAAGAATACCACTGCAGAATGACATCACATAATCACAAATCTTATTGATATATGCAGCATTTCAAAAACAATTGATTTGCACTAATTCTTTATAGATATTTATTCAAGTAAATCACACTGTTGGTAATTACTGAACATAAAAAAAAAAAAAAAGCAACAAGAAAACTAGTGTCATAAATAGCAACAAGTTTAATTTTCTGATATCTGAATTCGCCTTTTAAACAGACCTAAAATCAAGATTCCGTACCATAGGATGTTAACTAGCTCTGTTTAATGCATCAAGATGTTTCTTTTACACTTGCAATGAAGTTTCAACGTCGAGGTGCTTTGGTTTCTTTGAAAATATGAGTAATAAAGCCCCTGGTCCTGTCTGTCTATTTTCTCTTGTTGGAGACCAACCGCAAACTCCTAACTCCTAAGTCATCTATAGGCACCACCGAACGAACTTTTCCATCCCCTCTTAGATTTTTGAATGTTTGTTTCCCCTAGAACTAGATTCACTACAACTTGTGCTAATTAACAGCAATAAACGATATTAATCCATATGTGATGATACGCTACTCTGTGCCACTCACCACAAAGAAAAACAAACCATCCACAAGTACTGGCTGAGCATCAAGTGCAGCTCGGTTTGCCGTTTGCCCAAATGGCCAGAATCAGCTCAGAAATAAATCACCAAATGTGAATCATTACAAGCGACAAAATTCTATGGTTCAAATGTTCTCAACAACTAACCGTGAATGGCGCATCAAGTTTTAATCCTTAAAGAGTTGGAAGCAAACATCCAAGCTCCATTGACTCCAAAAAGTGAGAATCATACGAATGTGATCAATGATTCAAGTTCATAATACAATTCAAATGCTCAACTAAACAATTAACCCTAGGCAACACCGTAATCACCAAATCACGATAAAACAAACGCACTGCTGAACAGATTAAAACCACGTCAAATTAAAGCAGAAACCTAATATAAGTTCTACTTACATAAATTCTATCGAATTCAAATGGTTCTAACTTTTTCAACAACAAACAAAATCAAACAACACGTATTCAACTTCCTATCAGTGATTACACAATATCCAGATCTTGTACCCAATCTCTACAGATTTAAGCTAAAAAATTCCACACAAACACAACAGTTTCAAAAACAATCAAAAAAATTCGAACTCTAGTACGAACCTGGACGGATTATTAGATTGCGATGAAGATTGTTGCGTAGGGTTTGATGTTTTTGGATTCATTTTCTGTAAGAAAAAAGAAGCAGATAAATTTCAAAAGAGTGCGGGTTTAGTGGAGGTTTTATATATGTAGTGAAATCTAGAGTGAGGGTAACGAACGTATCTAGAGAGGAGAACATGAGATCATCACACAATGATCATTTCCATTCACATATTCTTCTAATTTTTTTTATATATTTTTTTTAGAAAAATATTATATTTCTTATAGCAAAAGTTTTTCCTTTTGTGTGTAAATAAAATAATTAGATTTTTAAATATTGTGATTATTTAAATTATGGTGAACATTGTATTTAGTTATTTACTTGTGTTATAAACACGTGTATTAAAAAACAGGTTGTATCATGACTACGAGTTATTAAATTTGGGGAAGGTTATGCAAAAAAACCATTTAACTATAAAATTTTTTCGATTAAGTCTCCGTTTCATTTTTTTTCCTGATAAATCCCCAAACTGCTAAAACTTTTTAAATTGGTCCGTTAACAAAGTATAAAATTTTATCGATTAAGTCCCCATTTCATTATTTTTTATGATAAGTCCCCAAACTACTTAAACCTTTCAACTTTTCGATAAAATAAAACGAATTTTTTTCAAACTTTTAAAAACGACTATGTTTATTTCGATGACAGAGCATGCCATGTTTGTCTAAACCAAAATAAGTTGGTTTAAAAATAATATTTTTTTAAAACAACGATGGTTGTTTGAAATTTTTTTTGCAAAATACAGTATCCCGGATAACATAAGTTGGTTTGATATAAAAACATAAATGATGCTTATTTCGATCCCATGTTTGTCTATACCAAAATTTTATTAAATATATTTAACTAGTTTATCCCGACTAAACTTTAAACAACAAAAAGTGATCGTTTTGATTTATCATTTTATTTTTATTTTTTTGCATCCACGTATGTGTGACGTGAGTGTCAATTGAACAATCACTTAAATTGATAAAACAACAAATATCATGAGTTCTATCAAGATAAGGGATTTATGTGGTAAAAAAATAGTTGAGGGATTTATAAGACAAAAATTTTTTAGTTAAGGGATTTATAAGACAAAATAATTTAGTTGGGGGACTTAATCGAAAAAAATCATAGATTTATAAAATCCACGTCAGCAATTTGCAACCCGATCAACAGGTCACCGGTAACTTTTCTTGAAAAAAATACCAAATTCGTGATTTTTATTTGGTTGAGGGACTTATCAAACAAAAAAATTGATTGAGGGACTTAATCAAAAAATACTTGTAGTTTGATGATTTTTTGCGAAATTTTCCCTTAAAATTAATCCCCCTCCTGGTGTATAATTAGCATGTATGTATAGAATTGACAATATGAATATTATTACAAATATTCAAGGTATAAAAATGCCTTCATCATACTTAGATAAATCTGATTTATTCAAACTTTTTATAAAAAAAAAGATAGGAAAATAGATTAAAGATCAAGGTTTGGTTTCATGAAAGTACCAATTTTTGATAGGATACCAGAAGTACTAATTTTATTGATGAACTTCGGATCTCAAAAGGACTCGAAGTTTGGACCAAGAACCCAACGTTCGGATGGTTTATAACCTGAGGTTAGGATGATTGTATATGAAACATAGTTTAAGTTCGGATCTCAAAAGAATATGAAGTTCAGATGCCTCTTCAAACCTTCATCTGAAATTAATATCAAATGTCAAATCTTCCACTCAATAACTCTGCACCTTCGGATCTTCATTCAAAGTTCAACAAGCTCAAACCTAGATCCGAAGACGCTTAGATCCTAAGTTGGGATCCGATATTAAGGATCCGAAGTTATCTAGACCCGAAGTTTTGAGTCCTCTAATAATGGATCCGTGTAACACCCCAAATAATTAAGAGGTAAATTAAATATCCCTAATAGCGTTTGATTATTATAATCATGGAATAATGAGAATTTATTTGTTAAGTGTCAAATAAACCATATTGTTGAAAGTAGTAATTATAAATTATGTCTAATGATAATTGATATTGAAACTAGCAATATGCTTTATAATTTGAAGAGATGATTACTCAATACCATAGTGATATATTATTGTTGATACATTAATAATAAGAGTTGAACATAATGATGATTAATTATATAATATGCAAAAATGGGTAGTAACTTTGTAATTGAAAGATAAATTATGGGTAGGGGGCAATATGAAGTAGTGTGATTGTGTGAGGTGGTGAATGGCCAAAGTGCCAAATTCCCCCCCCCCCCCCCCCCCCCCCCTTGCCTTGTTAAAAGACGTCCAACACACATCCCATTTTAGAGAGAAAAGAAGGGAAAAGGCTAGGGTTCACTTTGATGATCAAGAAGTTGGAGATTAAAGCTCTAATTCTTGCATATTGTAGCTACATTTAAGGTATATGTTCTTTTAAACTTTCATTTTCTTCTTCCTCTTCCTTGGATCTCCATTTCAAGATGTGGAACCCATATGAGTTTTATACCAAATGGTTTCTTATTAGCTCCAATGATAATAAATGTTATTAGATATTGTTAGTTGATCAAAATGGAACCATAATACGTACTATATTCGTTGATTTGGTTGGATTGAGTTAGAAACTCAACTAGGGCTCAAATTGAGCCATAGATCGAACGATTGCATTTGGAATATTTTGGAAGCTCAAAATGAGCTCAAAAGTGTTAGAATATGTTGTATGACCGATCCCAAGTGTTGGTTTTGAGTTTGATTGAGTTTTAAAATTTTGGGTGTAAAACCCGTAGGTAGGAAAAGTGCAGGTTTGGGGTCCACTCGACGAGTCAAACCCTTCTGTCTAAAAATTTCATTTTTAGCTCCAAGGGCTTACGCTAACATTCAATACTTGTAAAGACCTTCAAATAAGTGTTTAAGGGGTTCTAAAGTTTAATTCCATATTCTGGTCTATTAGAGTCCCAAAATGGATTAAGGTTTTCGGTTTGGAACCCAAAATGTATTTAGAAATGTTTTAAGAGTTGTTGAGAGCATTGAGCCTCTATGTTAGGATCCAACACTTGTTTACAACTCCTATTGTAAGAGTCTAGTTGTTCCAAAATTGGAACATGAATCCGAGTTCGTTGGGTACCGAAATGACCCGAAACTCTCACGTTGTTACTCAAAGTCACATTTAGAGAACTTTATGGACTTAATAAGCTTTGGGATCTTATATATTTATTATGTAAACCTCATGGAGGTGATTTGGATTGTTGAAGCCTATTCGAATAAGCTTTTGTCTTATTTGGGCATTTATAGGTCGAATTGAGACGTCAAGGGTATAATTATCCAATCACTGTGAGTTCTAGGATTAATTTAGATTAAAATTACATGTTATATGTTGTTTACGAAAGGGTTGTTAACATTGTTAGGCACAAAAAGGCCTCAATCAAACCTGCTCTGCATCTGAGGGGGAGATTATTAATCAAACCTGTTGATGCCTTTAAAGGTTGAATTTAAGGCCTGTTATATGCCTTATTAAAACCTGAAAAGGATTTGCAATATCAGCTTTAAAGATGTTCTATGTGTTGCATGTGTTGCAACAAAGGCAGTTTTGCCCAAGCTGTTCAGTCTGCTGAACAGGCTGGACATAAACTGTCTACGCTGCTCTACACTAATGAGCAGCTTGGGCAGTTTACAAGTAGTCTGTTCTTTGTGAACAGAACCTGTTCTTTGTGAACAGGCTAAACTCTTTATGGAATGTGTTTCCAAGTCCTCATGTATTGTATTTGACTACAAGATCAGTTTCCAAAGTCGAAGACAAAGTGGAAGTCAGAACTGCTCAGCCTGCCCAAGCTGTTCTGTTACATGAAGACAAAAGGTTATTTGAAAAAGGGTGACAGACCTTTTTCTTATATTAAAATAGGCCTTTACAAGGAAGAAAAACATAAAGTTGACATTCCTTATTTGGTTAAAGGCAATACAACAGTAGACAAAGTGAAAAGACAAAAGTTCTGCACATGTGAAGACAAGTCTGCTTTTCAGAAAAGTGCAGAAAAGTTATGTTGTCTTTTCAAACAAGACTTCTCCTTTTTCATCTCGTCCAAAGAAGAAGCTTCACTTAGATCCTCTGAATGGGTATAAAAAGAAACTTCCAAGGATTGATCGAAAAAGCCAAAAAAAAAAAGCTAAGTGCTGAAAACAAGAGTGAACGTGCATTCAAAGTGTGTCTTTCATGCATGTAAGTCTGCTTGAATAAAACAGTACTCAGTGTCTAAACTGTTCTTATTCAAGCTGTTCCTCAGAGTCTTGTAAACACAGTGAGTGATTCTTAGTGAGTGTATTCATTGTAATTAGTTTAAGTCAGTCTTAGACTAGTTAGATATACTGTTGTATCTGTCATCTCAGCTTGAACCTTTCCGCATTCAAGCTTGTTTGTAATTAACATTTGTTAATAATACATACAAACATTGAGAAAATTGTGTGTAGTTTTTGAAGTGATGTATTCACCCCCCCCCCCCTCTACAGCTTAAAGCAATACACTTGGGATATCTTTTAGGACCTACAACTGGTATCAGAGCAGTTTAGAGTGTGTGTCATTCTAGATCTCTCATTCTCCCAAAATTTCCATGGACAACAGTGCTGCAAATTCCTCATACTATGACAATGGCTCAATGGGCAAACCTCCAAAGTTCAATCATCAGAACTTTTCTGGTTGGAAGTGCAGAATGATGCTCTACTTAGAGAATCTGGATGTACAACTACCAGAAATTGTAATGGAGGGTCCCTATGTGCCAACCTCTGTTACAACAATAACTCCTGCTGTTGAAGGAGCTGCTCCTGAGATCAGAACATTTGAGAAAGCAAAAGCTCAATGGTCTGATGAAGACAAAAGACTGGTGGCTCTTGATGCAAAGGCCAGAAACAATCTGGTCATCTCTCTACCTGATGATGTGTTCAAACAGGTTGAGAAGATGAAGACTGCCAAGGAGATGTGGGATACTTTGTGTACTGTTTATGATGGACCCACAATCACACTTGACAACTGGATTAACAATCTTGTTAGATAGTATGAACTCTTCTTTGCAAAACCCAAGGAGACTCTCACTGAAACCTACACCAGGTTTACTGCCCTTGTAAATGATCTCAAAGTTGTTGGGATCACCAAGGACAGCCTGACTCTGGTAAACAAGTTCTTAGATGTTCTGCCTGAAGAATGGAATTATTTTTCTACAATTTTAAGGAATTCAGGTACCATCAAAAGTATGGATCTTGTTAACTTATATGGATCCTTACTAAATGATGAGCAATCAAGGCAACAAAAGAGAAATGCCTTGGAAATATCTAAGAAAGGTGCAGCCTTTGTGGCTAGTGTGAGACAACCTGTAAATCAAGTGAGTGATGTGTTCACTCAACCTGATCAACAGGCTAATGATAAGGAGGAAATATCTGATGAGGAAGACAATGCAGATAGTGCTGAACTGGATGATGAGCAGATGATAGCCATGCTTGTCAAAAGGTTCAACAGGAAAAGGTTTGGAAGAAATATGCTACAGGGAAGCTCAAATGCTGTCAAAAAGAAAGCATTTGACAAGACCAAAGCTGAGTGCTTCAAATGTGGCAAAACTGGCCATATACCTGCTGACTGTGTGTCAAAAGCTGTTGGTCAAACATCCAAATCACACAAGACAAACAAGGATGATGGCTACAGGGTTAAGTACCTTATGGCCATGGCCAAGCTGAGGAAGTTAGAAAACTCAGTGGTTTCTAACAGGCAAAAGGGACTAATGGCTGAAACTTGTGACTGGGAGGAGTCTGATTCATCATCTGATGAAGAAGACAACAACTGTCTGATGGCGAACACTGATGTCCCATCAACAAGCAACTTCAAACAGGATCTGGCTGAAGCTGAAGCTTTTAGCAGCTTGGAAAATTGGAATCCTACAATGATGTATAAGGAAAAATAACCATCCCAGGTTTGGTACTTGGACAGTGGCTGCTCAGGGCATATGACAGGTTGTAAGAACCTGCTGAGTGATCTAAGGCCTGAAAAAGGGCCAAAAGTCACATTTGGTGACAATGTACAGGGATCCACTGAGGGATATGGAACTCTTAAAGCTGGTGTTGCAGTGTACAAAAGAGTAGCCTATGTGGTTGGGCTAAAACATAACCTTGTTAGCATAAGCCAACTGTGTGATGCTGGCTATAAGGTTAACTTTGGTGAGCACCTGGGTTACATATTGGATCCCCAAGGCAAAGTTGTGCTGTGTGCTCAACGAAAGAAAGGTGTATATGTTGTGGACATGCAATCTGCTGATCCCACAACTGAAACCTGCTTTCTCACAAGAACAAATGCAGACTTAAACTGGTTATGGCACAAAAGGCTATCACATCTGAACTTCAAGAACATCAACAAACTCTGTGGTGACAGGTTTGCCTTCTATGACCTTTGTTAAAGATAAACTCTGCACAGCTTGTGAGAAAGGCAAGCAGAGAAAATCATCATTTAAATCCAAACATAACTTCTCTATTGATACTCCACTCTTCTTAATCCATATGGACTTGTTTGGACCTGTTAATGTCCCAAGTCTAGGAGGAAGAAGATACACTCTAGTAATGGTTGATGAGTTCTCCAGGTACACATGGGTTATCTTCTTGAAAAGCAAAGGAGAGGCTGCTAGAGAAATTATTGGATTTGTGAAAAAGATGGAAATGCTGAACTCTGCCCAAGTAAAGCAGCTTAGAAGTGATCATGGTACTGAATTCAGAAACAGTACTCTTGAAGACTTCTGTGAAGAGAAAGGAATTACTCTCCACAACAAAATGGAGTTGCTGAAAGGAGAAACAGAACTCTCATTGAAGCTGCTAGAACCATGCTATGTGCATCAGGTTTACCTTCATCATTCTGGGCTGAAGCTGTTAACACTGCCTGCTTCACCCAAAACAGATCCTTAGTGGTGAAAAGCTTCAACAAGACTCCTTATGAGCTGCTCAAAGGGAGGAAACCATATGTCAGTTACTTCCATGTATTTGGTTGTCCCTGCTTCATATTGAATCAAATGGATCAACTGGAAAAGTTTGAACCAAAAGCTGATGAAGGTGTGTTTGTTGGCTACTCTGCTATCTCTAAAGCCTACAGAGTGTACAACAACAAAAGAAAGGTGATAGATGAATCTATCAATGTCACCTTTGAAGAGTCCAAGAATGTTACCACCAAAGCTGTTCCTGAATCAGTTTCAGGAGAATTAAACTTTGATGATCTGATGCATTCAAACAATGAAGAGGACTCAAAAGCTTCCACAACACCCAGTGTGGAACCTGTTAATCATGATGGGCATGATGGTGATTATGTCAATACACCCTGTGTGAATAAGTGTACTGACCTAATTACAACTGCATGTCCTGAACCCATCAATGCTGATTTTCCTGGTTCCTCTGCTGATATGTTCAACAGTGGTCAGTCATGTTCAACAAGTGAGCAGGCTCAAGACAACAGTGTGTCTGAAAATCTTGAGAGCTGTTCAACAGGACCTGCTGAAGCTGCTGATAACTCAGGAGAATCATCATTGAAGAATGATCCTAAGTGGATCAGATGTCACCCCAATGATCAAATAATTGGTGACATCAACAAAGGGGTACAAACAAGGTGGGACAGCTTAGGGAACTTCTGTATGTTCTCTAGTTTTGTTTCACTAATGGAGCCAAAGAAAGTGGATGAAGCACTAAAAGATGCCAATTGGATCACTGCCATGCAAGAAGAACTCAATCAGTTTGAGAGAAACAAGGTATGGAAGCTGGTCCCTGCACCTAAAGGCAAAACCATAATTGGCACAAAATGGGTTTTCAGAAATAAGATGGATGAGCAAGGTCATGTCATAAGAAATAAGGCAAGACTGGTTGCTCAAGGTAATAGACAGGAGGAAGGTATTGACTATGATGAGACATTTGCTCCTGTGGCCAGACTAGAAGCAATTCGTTTGTATCTAGCCTACGCTGCTCATAAGAGCATTAAGGTATTTCAAATGGATGTGAAGAGTGCATTTTTAAATGGAAAGCTGCAAGAAGAAGTTTATGTCAAGCAGCCTCCAGGTTTTGAAAATGAACATCATCCAGGTTTTGTTTATAAGTTGGACAAAGCTCTCTATGGTCTCAAACAAGCCCCTAGAGCCTGGTATGACACTCTTACTGAGTTCCTTATGAGCAATGGGTATTCCAGAGGTAAAGTGGATACTACACTGTTCATAAAGAAGGTGAAATCTGATATTATGCTTGTTCAAATTTATGTGGATGATATAATATTTGGTTCTACAAATGAGCAGTTATGCAAGAATTTTTCATTACTCATGAAATCTAAATATGAAATGAGTATGATGGGAGAACTTACTTTCTTTTTAGGATTACAGGTTAAACAAACCTCAACTCGAATTTTCATAAATCAAAGAAAGTATACCTTAGATCTCTTGAAAAGTTTAAATTTGATCAAAGTTCTCCTATTAAAACCCCAATGGCAACCAATGTAAAATAGGATGCTGATACCAGTGGCAAAGCTGTTTCAGTAACAGCTTACAGAGGTATGATTGGGAGCTTGCTATATCTAACTGCTAGTAGACCTGATATTATGTTTGCCACCTGTCTGTGTGCTAGGTTCCAAGCTGATCCAAAGGAATCTCATCTAGCTGCTGTTAAAAGAATCTTCAGATACCTGAAGGGTACACCAGGTTTGGGTCTTTGGTATCCCAAAGACTCCAGCCTTGAACTAACAGGTTATTCAGATTCTGATTTTGCAGGCTGCAGGCTAGATAGGAAAAGCACAACAGGTGGATGTCAACTCCTTGGTGGTAAGTTGATAAGTTGGTGCAGCAAGAAGCAGAACTCAGTGTCTACTTCTACTGCTGAAGCTGAGTACATTGCTGCTGGAAGCTGCTGTGGGCAGATTCTGTGGATGCAGCATCAGCTTGAAGATTATGGGCTTGTGTATAGGAAAATTCCTATTCTGTGTGATAACACAAGTGCCATAGCCATTTCCAACAATCCAGTTTTTCATTCAAGAACAAAGCATATTGAAGTCAGACATCACTTCATCAGGGATCACATCCAGAAAGGTAATGTGGAGGTAAGTTTTATTTCCACAAATGAACAGCTTGCAGACATTTTCACCAAACCTCTAGATGAAACAAGGTTTAATTACCTTGTCAGCAAGCTGGGCATGTTAAACAAAAGTGACTAAGTGTCCTCAAAGGTCTAAAACTGTGTATGCCTCACACTGATCAAGTTTCTCAGAACAGCTTAGACAGAACAGGCTCTGCGTGTTATGTACTTAGACATTTTTTTGAAATCTTTGATCAGCTTGAACATACAACAGGCTGAACAGTTTACTCGTCCAGCCTGATCTGCTGGTCCATTCTTCACTCTCATTCCCTCACACTGACATACAAGATATTATCTTGTAACCTACTCAACTATTGGACACAACCTTTTCCTACATAGTTGGACATGCTGAGGGAACAGCTTGAAGAATGAACAGCTTGTGATGACTCTGCTCATCACATGTTTGACCAACAGCTTAGACCAACAGTTTTAATTACCTTTCTTCAAACTTAAGTTACTTAATTAACGTTTTTATTTAACTTAATTACTGCGGATAATGTGGGTTACGTGTGTTAGTGATTAAAAAGGGCTCAAGTGGTCTGACAAACGGTCTGACATGGACAACCGTTCCGTTTTCCGTTAAACGAATTTTTCAAATCAACCGCCCAAAACTTTCTCTCTCATACACACTCACATTCAAATCCTATAAATACCTCATACTGTTTCATCTTCGTCTTCCTCACTACTATCATCTAAGATCCCTAAATATTCGACTAAGTGTCTTGTGCTTCTGCTACTTTCTCTACTCCTAAAATGGCTCACAGAAATAACCCCTTCCTACCTGTGTTTATTGGTGACGATGTGCAGAAGCATCCATCAGTCACCACAATGCTAACCCTTAAACCCACAAACTACATTGCCAACCTTACAATCCCCAAAAACTATGTGGGGAAAGGTTACGATCAAATGGTGGAGTTTCTGCAAGTTCATCCATTGAACTATGCTATGACTGCTACTCTTGGTGTCCTGTACCAGGAGATGGTGTACGAGTTCTGGTACACTTGTGCCTACAACCCCAACACCAAAGTCATCAAGGGCACTATTCTCAATGGGACTCAGACCATTGAGATTACTGCTGATCTTCTCAGGGAGGTTCTTCATCTGCCCATTGCTGAATCATACGACATGCCCCAGCCTGAAAATGAGCAAATGGGAAATTTGCTATGCTTCTGTGGTGTAGCAGAACCCAAAATTGGAGCAACATTGTATAGGAAGGATTTGTATCCTACCTACAGCTTTCTGTTTGCCTCAGTGATGATGAGCTTCAGCAGAAAAGTTGGTTCATTTGACCAACTGAGTCGTGATGAAGTCCCCATAGTCCTACAGCTGGTGGATGGGACTACAATTGATATGGCTAAGTGGATATTTCTGAACATGAGGAACCTGGTGCAGCAAGAGCCAAGACCAGCTGCTGTCCGATACCCCAGGTTTCTGAGCCTCATATTCAGACACATTTGTGGTGAGCATCTGTACAACTCTCAGCCTTTACTTCATACTGCTGCATTCCCTGTAATAGGGAATAGAGTTTTCTACACTGCTGTACTCCCAAATGAGCCTCCTCTGTCCACACCAATGAGGAGGTTGTTAGGATTGGTGGAAGGACCCTCTGCTGTGAGGGTGGATCCAGAAGATGCTGCTCCCACAATAAAATCCAAAGCCAGGTCCAAACTTGTTAAGAGGACCCTGGCAACCGCTGAAGCTGGGCCTGTAAAAAGAAGGCCAAAACAGCTCAGTCTGAGTCTGCTCTAGTCTATGGAACAGGTCAACCAACCTGTTTCTGACCCAGTCTCAAAACCTGTCCAGTCTGAACCCCTCATCACCTCTCCACAATCACCCACTTCATCCATTCACTACCAACGAAAAATCCATCTCCAAAAAGAAACCAGCCAAAACAACCACCTCCTCTGTTCCCTCCCAACAGGGTTCAGTTGTAAGAGAAGCAACCCCTGCTGCCTCTCCTATATTGGGAGAAGGTTCAGCCCAATTGGAGCCTACTTCACTCCAACCTGAGTCTACCTAGAGTCAGCCTAGACCCTCTGGTTCCTCCCAACAGGAACCAGTTGTACAAAAGGAGATAACCACCTCAACTATTCCAGCCTCCCAACAGGCTGAGAATATTGAAAGACAGGAGTTCTCTCCACTCCATACTGAGTCCACATTGTCCCCCACTCAAATCTCCTTACACCCTGAGTCTGCACGAGATGCCCACGCTGCTGGTATAGACCAATCAGCAGCTCAGCCTCAAACTTCTGCTCCCCATGATACAGCTGTTCTACACCAAACAGCTGCTGAGGGACCAACAACCCAAGCTGATGAACCTCAGGGATCATACCATCCCTCTGGTGAGGCTGCTCCCTCCATGCAAACTCCATCAGCAGGTTTCACCACTGCTAATGTTGAAATGCATATCCCATCTCCCAATGATGAGGTGCTTTTACACCAAGGCACTGCAGAGGGAACACCCACTGGCCTTCATGAGGATGTTGCAACACAAGCAGCATCTGAAAGGCCCCCAACATCAACCCCTTCTCCTGATGAAGTAGCTACAGCCGCTGCTGAGGGACCCTTTGACCCCTCCAAGCTGGGCCACATTACTTTTGCCCAGGCTATGGAGCTTCTTTCAAATGTTCCTCTTCCCTCTCCATCACATCCACATACACCAGCCTCCTCATCATCTTCTCCATCTACCCAATCTAAACAGTCCACCCATACACCTCCATCTCCTAAAGACCTGCCTTTGAAGGATCAGCTTTCTCTGCTGACCAACAAAGTTGGTTCTTTGGAAACTGCTATGACCTCTCTACCCTTCATTATTTCAGACTCTGTGTCTGAACAGCTTAAGGGGTTCTTTGATTTGTTCAAAGACTCCTTTCCTGCCACTCCACAAACAGATAATTCTCCACAGCTGTTAGCACTCACTGCACAACTGCAAAATGTGCCCAACTCCCTCTCCTCTATTCTTTCCCTGCAACAGGACTCTGTGTCCTCAATGACAGCTATTTCTCAACAGCTGTCATCTCTCCTCACTTCTTGCAACACTACTCTTCCTACTACTCTGGCCAGCTTGCACAACCTCATTAGCTCCTTATCAAATTCTGTGTCATCAAACCTTGCTGATGTGCAAGATTCTCTCGAATTACATCTTGCACAGCTTCAAAGTTTGCTGTTCACTGAGTCTGATAGGGAAAAGATTGTTAAGCTGACCTCCCTTGCTGATACCTAATCCTCTTCTCTTCAGTCCAGTCTTACCCAGCTTGCAGAGGTGAAGGACAACTTGGCATTCTTAGTGAATAGCCTTGTTGGCCCCAGGCCTGCTGCCCAAGCTGCTGGCAAGCCTGATGACTTTGTGTCTTCAGGCAGACCGGGTGTTGAAGGTGCTGGTCCATCTCCTTCAAAGGGGGAGAAGTCGTCTGCCTCTAAGACTAAGTCTAAGGGGGAGAAAACTTCTTCTCCTAAGGAGAAACCAGTGCCTGCAGCACAAACTGGTCAACAAGCAGGAGCTTCAACAGGTACACTGGAGGGTGCCTCCCATGCTGCTCAGCCTACTCAGGTTGAATCTCCAATCCCTGCTCAATCTAAGGGGGAGGAAACTATTCCTGAGGGCAGGCCAAGCAGCAGAATGAGGCATCTGATATTAGAAGAAGAGGAGGAGGAGGAGGAAAGTCCTGAAGCTGCTATCACTAAAGCAGCTAAAGGCAAAGCAATAGCAGCAACTGATCCTCAACAGCAGAAACCAGCAGAAATCCAATTTCACAAAGCCAGGGCCAAATAAATGAGTCTTCCTATGCGTAAGTATTTTGAGTTTAGAGAAGAACAACTTCAAGCCCTGGAAGCATTAAGAAAAGAAGAAGAGTCTGCAAAAGCTGCCAAGTCTTTTGCACTTCACGAGGCAAGGAAAGTTAAGATGTCCTCTCTTGTTGTGCAAAAGAAAATTTTGGAAGCTGCTAAGGGATCAGTAGAGGAAAAGGAAGCTGAAAAAGAAAAAGGTGCTCAGGTCTCAGTGGCCAAAACTTCAGTGCCTTCTGCAAGAGCTCAATTTCACTTTGACAACCTGGCAAGAAGAAAATTTCAAGATGTTGCTGATAGAAGGCTTGCTAAGGAGGCAATTGTCAAAGCTGTGCCAATTTCAAGAAAAGGCAGTCAGTGGAAGTTAAAAATAACCAGAATGGGTGCAGCAGGCCCAGAACTAGAAACATATGACTTCACTGATGTTGCACAAATGGGGTACAGAGAATGGATTGAGCTGGCAGTTGCTCTGAGTGAGTCTAAATCTGAAACTGCCAAGACTATTAGAGCATATGTGAAGAAGCTGATGGAGATAGTGAAGAATCTTGGCCTGATCTCCAAAGAAGTAAGTGAAGGTGTCTATGTGACACAACCAAAGATAAAAGTCAGGAGGACAAGGAAGGACACTGAGATGGAACAACTCCTCATCCTGATAGAACAAGGTGACTATGCTATTGAGATGAAAGGAGTTGATCACAGCCTGCCTAGTGGAATTGAGTTTGAAGATGGCAAGATCATTGAAGAGCCTGAGTTGGGGGCATTTTTTGTAGATCCCTTAACTCAGAAGAAATGCTTTCAGAGAGCATCAGATTTATACAAGGTGGATCTGAGACAGCTTGTAGCCTTCAGACTTGCAGTTTCATTCAGGCAGTCAAGCAGGTGGAGAGCAGCTATCTGGGATCAGCTCAGAAGCTGTTATGAAAGAGGTGAACTTGAGGATCCCAAGTTCATGATAATAAGAAGTGAAATTCAAGAACTTGAGGATACTAGAGAAGAATTGGAGAAGATATTTGAAGATCCCCCTCCTTTGTGATGAAGTCCATCTGCCATCTGGGCAGGTGATGAATGGAAGCTGTCCATCAGTTGGACAGGCTTACCATTTTCTGCTCCCAACAAAAACAGTCCAATGTACATTAGTTGTACTTTATTTACATATGTTGTAATTTCCTTTTACATTAGTTGTAATATACATCAGTACATCAGTTGTACTTTTGTAAGAACATGTGTTGTTCTAATGTAATAAAAAATCAGTGTATATATAAACTGATCTTTTACTTTATGTTGATGTTGTCATTTTATTTCAACAAATGTACTGTAAAAATATATAGTGACTTTTGATAAGACCAGCTTAGACTGGTTATTGCAAATAGGGAGAGATTGTTAGGCACAAAAAGGCCTCAGTCAAACCTGCTCTGCATCTGAGGGGGAGATTATTAATCAAACCTGTTGATGCCTTTAAAGGTTGAATTTAAGGCCTGTTATATGCCTTATTAAAACCTGAAAAGGATTTGCAATATCAACTTTAAAGCTGTTCTATGTGTTGCATGTGTTGCAACAAAGGCAGTTTTGCCCAAGCTGTTCAGTATGCTGAACAGGCTGGACATAAACTGTCTACGCTGCTCTACACTAATGAGCAGCTTGGGCAGTTTACAAGTGTTCTGTTCTTTGTGAACAGAACCTGTTCTTTGTAAATAGGCTAAACTCTTTATGGAATGTGTTTCCAAGTCCTCATGTATTGTATTTGACTACAAGATCAGTTTACAAAGTCGAAGACAAAGTGGAAGTCAGAACTGCTCAGCCTGCCCAAGCTGTTCTGTTACATGATGACAAAAGGTTATTTGAAAAAGGGTGACAGACCTTTTCTTATATCAAAATAGGCCTTTACAAGGAAGAAAAACACAAAGTTGACATTCCTTATTTGGTTAAAGGCAATGCAACAGTAGACAAAGTGAAAAGACAAAAGTTCTGCACATGTGAAGACAAGTCTGCTTTTCAGAAAAGTGCAGAAAAGTTATGTTGTCTTTTCAAACAAGACTTCTCCTTTTTCATCTCGTCCAATGAAGAAGCTTCACTTAGATCCTCTGAATGGGTATAAAAAGAAACTTCCAAGGATTGATCGAAAAAGCCAAAAAAAAAAAGCTAAGTGCTGAAGACAAGAGTGAACGTGCATTCAAAGTATGTCTTTCATGCATGCAAGTCTGCTTGAATAAAACAGTACTCAGTGTCTAAACTGTTCTTATTCAAGCTGTTCCTCAGAGTCTTGTAAACACAGTGAGTGATTCTTAGTGAGTGTATTCATTGTAATTAGTTTAAGTCAGTCTTAGACTAGTTAGATATATTGTTGTATCTGTCATCTCAGCTTGAACCTTTCCGCATTCAAGCTTGTTTGTAATTAACATTTGTTAATAATACATACAAACATTGAGAAAATTGTGTGTAGTTTTTGAAGTGCTGTATTCACCCCCCCTCTATAGCTTAAAGCAATACAATTGGGATATCTTTTGGGACCTACAGGGGTGTTCATAAAAATCCGAATCCGAGCATCCGAAATAAAAATCCGAAAATCCGATCCGAAACTATCCTAAATTCCGGATATCCGAAATTTCAGATTCGGATTCGGATTCGGATAGTAAAATTCAAGATTTTCGGATATTCCGATATCTGAAAATCAAAAAAATTTATCTTTTTTATAAATTTTTATATCTTTAGAATTGATTATTTACATAATATTGAGTGTTTATTTTTATTCTAATGTATATTTTTGATTTTTATCTTGATATTATAGATTTATTAACTAATATTTGATATATTTTAGTTTTTTTAATCTTTTTTTAGTCGTTTTGAGTAACAATCATTCCGGATAAATTTAGTTTGTGATATATTTATCTTTAATATGTATTTGGATATATGAATTTGTTTTTCAGATATTTAAATATTTGATTTAATTTTTTAAAAAAATGAATTTTCGGGTATTCGGATAATCCGATATCCGAATCCGAAAATTCGAATTCGGATTCAGATTGCAAAATTCACTATCCGAAAATTCGGATATCTGATTTTGAACACCCCGAGTTAACATGGTATTTGATCATGGATATTCATATGCTATATTGATAGATTTATTGTAGCCTTATTGGACATGTTATCATGCATCATGAATTGAAAATGTATTGCCATGCTAGTTGACATTGTTGTGGATGAGTTGTTATGCATTTTATATGGTATGTCTAACTTCAAATCTGTATAAATAATAATGGTTGGAAGATGGTAATTCATGTTTGATGACCTCGTAGGTTGGACAAATCTTTTATGTGATTGATTAATGATAGTTGAGATATATCCATGACACTTTCAAGTTTTATATTGGGTCACCCATCGTGACAAACTAATTGATTATGAATGATGGATCAGGATTAATTTGTTTAATCGGTAGGCTTATTAGAGATTATCAACGACCCCGATGATATATTAGAACCGTTAATGAAAAACGGTTAGTTAAACCACATAGGTGGTTTCTTTAATTGGTCTTATGGACCATTATAGATTCTCATGATGTACTTTGAACCTAAATTTGTTTGGTATATGGTTTAGACTCGATTGGATGTCTATGGATTATTCCTGACCCATTTGGATGTCAGATGGCCAACACTTGAATTATCGGAAGTGCCGACTATGATAGGGACATCCTCATACTATGCTAGAAGCAATACCACTCCCGACTTTGATAAGGAACCCCAGACGACTATGGGGCATGTGGTTATTGGATTGTGATGGGATTATCTCATGTGAGGACGACAACAGGCCGCCTGCGGGTGATGATGATCTGACACATTGAGCTTCATGCATGAGCTATATCCTAGTGGTAATGTTGACATCGTGTGAGGACGGCTAGAGGTGTGCAATATTTAGTTTGGACTCGAAGAAACCGAAAACCAAACGCATCGAATTCGAATAAAACCAGATCAAATTTAGTAAGCGGTTTTCGGTATGGTATGGTTTGGTTTGGTTCCAAACTGAATTTCACAATACGGTTTTCGGTTTAATGTTCGGTTTTTCTTTTGTCAAACCAAACCAAACCGAAAACCGAATTTAGTTTTTAATAATAATAATAATAATAATAATAATAATAATAATAATAATAATAATAATAATAATAATAATGATGATAATAATAACAATAATATACATTATACAATTATATACTCAGAGCTAAGTACATAACGTTCTGAAATTAATAAACCCACTCCACTGCCCGTCTGCCCCATAGTCCACACACGCACACGCTCGTCGGTCGCCTCCCTCCTTCCTCTAAACACCCTAGCGCTGCCCGCCTTCGCCGCTCCGCCTTTACCCCTCCGCTGCCGCTTGTTGTCAGTCGCCTCCCTACATATCCCTCTCAAAATCCTAGCGACGTCTCTCCTTCGTCCAATCTGAAATCAGTTTGGTTTAGTTTTCGGTTTGGTCTTCAAAAATTTTCAAACCAAGGAAACTGAATAACCCATAAACCAAAATGATGAACACCACTAAGGACGACAACGGTTGGCCTTCATGGCGATGATTATGACACGTTAGGTTGCAAGCATGTTTGACAACACCTTTGCTTTGGATTCATTAGCCATACGTACTTTGGTAATGTAACGTGCCGATTATGTAAGGTGACTATGTAAAAGCGTTACAACGTGATACTATGACGTGCGTCGTGATCCCCACCTTGGCTCGACTATGTCGAGCAGTGTAGTGGATTCCAAGATTTGAGTTTGTTCCCCACCTTAACCGGCTAGGTCGGGCGGTGACGGTGGAACACAGGATAATGATTAATGTCGAGAACGCTAATAGTCCTAAGTGAGATGAGGTACAATTGTGTTATATTTTAGAAATCCAATAGCCCTCTGTAAGATGAGGCATATTATTGTGAATTCTAGTAAATCGATAGTTGATGTGGGACACCGATAGTCCTCAATGAGGATGAGGTGATTCCATTCTAACTTGAGATCAGTCATCATTGGGTCTTTATATTTTTGATTGATAAAAAAATACATGCTGGATAGGCAAGATTAATATGTAGTTGTTATTTATATTAACTTTAGAATTCACTAAACAACTTTTGTTTTTTACGTTTTAGTTGTTCAACTTTTTATAGATTTTGAGCTATCGAGCAGGAAGTATATATTCTTCCTTATTATTGAAGATTGTAGACTCGACAATAATGGTATACCTTGATTATCGTGTTGGGTTTGGGTAGCTGACTTCTCGGCCTTAACTATTTGTTTGCAGTATCATGACCAGTAACCTTGTAGATTTTAATAATTGTTATTTGGATGCATCACTTATGATACATTAGTTGTAAAAGTTTTAATTCTACCCTAATTCTGCAAGTATTAATGTATTAATATTGCTAAGTACACTTAAATATGTATTATTGTTGCATGAGTGTTTCAATCCAAGTATGAGCTAAAAGTACTCTGAAATGCAACGTACTTTAATATAATTAATATAGAGCCTAATGCATGAATAGTTTGCTATAAAAAAAAAGGGTGTAAACGTAATTGCAATCAAGTGAAGCATAGTTAAGCTAATAGCAGCCCTAAGTAGCATGAGTCCACAAGTATAAAGTCATTACACTGCATCTCAGCATAAGAAACACTGTGAGTAGTAGCTCTTACTTTTACTGTATTTTATATAATTTGAGACTCATATTGCAGCATTAGCTTTCATTGTCATTCTTTTAAGGGTTAATTACGTCAAAAAGAAATCTATTGTTACTGTTTTTTCAATTTGGGTAACATACTAATTTTTTTTCCATTTGAGGTAACATACTTTTCAAATCAAGTCAATCAAGGTAACCGTATCGGATTGAAAGATAAGATTACTGACATGACAATTTCTTTATCAAGATACTTTTAAATTCCATAAATAGTACACATTATATAACAATTAAATTGTCATTTTTGTATAATAAAATGTTGATCGGACAAAGAAATTGTCACGTCAGGAATTTTTACCTTTATATCAAATATAGTTACATTGATTGAATTGATTTCGAAATTACGTTACCTTAATTAGAAAAAAATTTAGTATGTTACCCAAGTTGAAAAAACTATGACAGTAGGTTACCAATTGCCCCAGTTAACCCTTCTTTTAAATAGACATCAATAAAGGCTATTCGACATGATTTTTCAATCATCTAACAGTGTTGCATGTTTGTGATGATTATTTACACAGCTTCTCTTGCATATTCTTGCAAAAGCTTAGCATCAATACTTTTGTTCAGTATTGGGTGGCAGTCTAAGCTCACATATACAAATGTATTGGTTGTTTGAGTTGTTTTGAGTTAAAAACTCATTTAGGACTCAAATGAGTTTTATGAATCCTATAGGTTAAACATAGTTCTTTAATGTGTTGTGGAAGCTTTAAATGAGCATGCACGCATGCATGTATGTGTTTTAAATTCAATCCCAAGTATTGATAATTAATGGGATTGAGACTTTGGGTTATTGGATATTAAACTCATAGTGTTGAATGTGCAGGTTTGAGGTTGACTCGTCAAGTCATCCTGAGGACTTGTCGAGTCACTATCATTTCATCCGGAATTGGCATGGCAGCCTGCATCGACTCGACGAGTCACCCTCGGTAACTTGGTGAGAAACCTAGAGTCCAAATATTTGATATTGCATATCAAGACCATAATCTAAGGTTTAATACTTGTTTTCCACTCCTAGTGTAACATCCTCGGATTTAAATTATTGTAATTAGGATAATTAGATGAATATTTGTAATTTAAGTTGGATTATGAAAGTTGAGTTGAAATTTAGATTAATTATAAAGTTGGTTGTTTTATTTAGAAATTAAGGAATTTCAATTTATTTAAGTAAATATAATTATTAAGTTGTTAAGGATAATAAATAAAGATAGAATTCTTTATTTGTAAAATCAGTATTTAATGGAACCGGATAAGTAGAGGGGTTAAATGTGCCAAAAGTTAAAAGATGGGAATAAAAGACTTATAGTCTTTCATTTGAACCATTGCACTCTCTCTCTAAACTCTCTCATCTCTCGGCTCTCTCTCTCTCTCTCTCTCTCTCTCTCGCTAAACAATCAAGAAGAACAAAAAGTTGGAATTAAAGGCTGAAAATTGGGATTCAGATTGCTAGGAAGGAACTATCAACACTGCAATCATCGAATTAAGGTAAACATTTCACCAACTCTTCGAAAATTATGGTTTTGGTTCGGTTTTGAGAGAAAACCGAATCATTGATTTGGGTTATAGATGTTAATGCATGTTAAATATTGTTGTTGATTCCTTCAAATCGAGTATCAAGGAAGCTATGTATCAAATTTCAACTTCCAATTCCGTCTATAAGTATGATTTTTGGAAATTAGTGTGTGTTAGTGTGTGTGGGTGTTCGACGGATGGAACAAAAATGGACAAAAAGTGTTCAATTTGGTACATAAAAGTGTTGATACTAGTGTTAAAATAGTTGGAAATAAGTGTATTTATGTTGACATGAATTATTTCGAACATTGAATAAGTACAAAAATGATGGAAATTAAATCTGGAAAATGACAAAACTGCATGAATATGATTTCGGATGGTCCGAATTCGGATCCGAGATGAACTCGGATCTGGTCCGAATTCGGATGAGGTCCGGAATGCTGTTATACAAAACAGAAAATATTTATAAGTGTTGGATTTCGGTTAATATCCGAATTCGTATGAGTCCGAATTCGGATGGGCCCGAAATGACAAGGGGTCCGAACTTGTATGTAATTCGAACTTGACATGGGGACCGAAATTGACTATGGTCCGAATTCGGGTGGGGTCCGAATTCGGACATGGATCCGAAATACGGGTCAAATGTTGCAAGAACTATAAAATTTGGTTTTATGAAATTAAACAGCTATTGACACAATGTTTTGATACAACTGCCTTAACAAGTCCCTTGTGGTGTTGTTTAACCCACAGTGGGGTACTTTGTGGATCCGGTTGAAAGCCCGAGGAGAAATAAGATAACTTAAAGTTTAATAACGCACCCACTGTGAGTACATATGATTTCGCATGTTTATATCTGCTTTATGTTAGCTATTGCCTGCTGAGACATGTTGCTTCATCATCGTTTGGAATTCTACTAACTTGCGTAGATTTAGATGCACATTGATCTTGTTGCATGTCCGTTCTTTTGTTGTGCATCTATCGATGGACCGGCGGGTCGCATCTGTTATTCTGATGTTACTGCGCTATATGACCCGGAGCTGATCCCTCCGAGGTTCTGGTAGGCAGTAAGTCATCCCCGATGTTATGTCTGTCTCAGATGGTTGGTTTAATGCCGAGCCTTGGGCTCGAAGGAGCTGCGGCACTTGCTCCGTACTTGGTGTACGAAGAGAGTATACGACGTTTGTCGTCGGTGTTACTCTTGGGGCTTCATAAAGATTTATAAAATGCGTAAATCTGTGTATTCACTAAGCATTCGCTTACCCCCCTGTTGTTTAATTTTTACAGGAAAATGAAAATCTGTTGTCGGACCTTCTAGTAAGGTCGTTTGTGAAGTTTTGGAAGATATGTACTACTCAATCGGTAAATGTACTATGGGACCAATGTTGTAATATATTCTGGATGTTGTAATAATGAATTGAGTGTGTAGACTTAGTATTGGAACCTTGTAGCACCGTAGGGTGTTTGAAAAACTTGTATTATTTTAATCATGTACTTTTATGCTTTCGCACTGTTATTTAAGTATGCAGATCATTATGTAATTTATGTATTGATGATTAATCCTGGGTGTATTGTAATGGTGGTTAATGTGGCAAGGGTGTCACAGCGAATATAACCTGTGACACCCTTGCCACAATAACCACTATTACATCACACCCAAGAAAAAACACCTAACACAAATTATTACATAAGGATCTGAATACTTAATTAAAGTGCGGAAGCATTAAAAGTACATCATAACATAATACAAATTTGTCCAACACTCTACGGTGCTACATAGGTTCCAATACTAAGTCTACATATTCAATAACATAACATTACTCCAAATATATTACAACAACATTTCATAAATCTGTTACCAAGATAAACAGTAGATATCTTCAATCACTTCAACAGACGACCTAGCTAGAAGGTCCCACGTCAGATTTTCCTTTTCCTGTAAAAATTCAACAACAGAGGGGTAAGCGAATGCTTAGTGAATACCAAATGATTTTACACATTCTACAAATCCTTATGATTCCCCCCCAAGAGTAACACCGGTAACACATACCGTATACTCCCCACGTACTCAAAGTACGCAAACCCGAGCCGTAGCTCCTTCGAGATGACACTCGGCATAGAAAAACCAACCATCTGAGGCACATAACATCGGGGATGGCCTACTGTCTATCCTGACCGCAGGGGAGTCAAACTCTTGGTCATATAGCATAGTATCATCAGAGTACAGATGCGACCGCGCAGGTCCATCAATAAGATGCATAACAAAGAAACGGACATGCAACAAGTATGAATGTGCATCAACATATACGCAAGTTAGTAGAGTTCCAAACAAAAGTGAAACAACATGCCTCAGCAGGCAAAGCAAACATAAAGCAGATGCAGACATGTTAAAATCAAAGGTACTCACAGGGGGTGCGTTAGTTAACTTCAAGTTATCTTATTTCTCTTCGGGATTTCAACCGGACTCACAAAGTACCCCACTGTGGGTTAAACAACACCACAAGGGACCTGTTAATTTCCATAAGGAAAACATGTCACATACATGTTCGAGCATCAATTTGTACAATTAAAAGTGTTATAACATTCGTTATCGTTATCCGAAACTCACGTTTAAATCTCATCAGGTGTTATTATTCCCAATTAACCCTCCTTTATTTACTTTAATATGTTACTAAAAGTATCTCAAAAGTGTGTTTAATTAACCATAAATTCGGGTCTTTATAAACCCATCCGAATTACACATAAACTGCAGGCGACTCGCCGAGTCGGTCCAGATGACTCGCCGAGTCGAGGTCCGAATTACGGATCCTCGGCCGGATTTCGGATCCATCCGAATCACGTTGACCCATCCGAATTCGGGTCGATCCGAGTTTGGTTCTTATTCGATTTCGGTCCAATCTAATTTCGGGTCTCATCCGAATTCGGGTCCCAACCGAATTCGGATCCAACACTTATGCATTTTTGAAGATTATATTCAAATGTCTTGGCGACTCGCCGAGTCGACCAACAAATGTGCAGGTCGCAGCTACGGGTTTTACTTAAAAATTGCCAAAAATCCGTTTTTATTCACATGCAATCCATAACAATGTTATGTTATCATATATTGATTGTTTCTAGACTATTTTCCACATGTATTACACACTAATTTGTCCATATTCACCCAAAAATGAGGAAAAACCTCAAGAACACAAAAACTCACAAAAGTTGAGATTTCTTACCGTTTAAGACGAATTAACCAACGATTCTGGTTTCTAAACCTTCAGAGATCTTCACTTGATGATTTCCAACTATTATAACATACATGCAAACACTGATTTTCAGACTAAAAATCCATTTTTACACCTTTATTCTTAAAAATAAAACCTCAAACTTTGAAACTAATTTCCTTACCTTAATTCCTTTTGAATCTTGTTAATTTCCAGATTACTTCCACGAATTTTGATCCACAAATTCAAAATTCAGCAGAGAGTTTAGAGAGAGATTGAGAGCTTCTTGAAGTTGAAATGGTGAAATGAACAAATGAAAGACCAAAACTCTTTTAATTTCCCAAGTTTCGACTAGTTACACATTTAGCCCCTCAACTTATCTGATTTCACTAAATACTGATTTTATGTTAGTTTATCATTACTAACATTTATGAATCATCATACTCCATAATAATAAATTCAAAATTCCAAAGCTTCGTAATTTCTCAAAATAACAACCAACTTTCATAATCCAACTTAATTATACAAATATTGATCTAATTATCCCAATTACAATAAATTGAATCCGAGGATGTTACAGCATGGGCTCCACCACGCTCAAACTTCGTCCTCGAAGTTACTTGGATCCAAAAAGTTGCGGATATTTCTTCAACATCTCGGTCTTTGTTTCCCATGTATGATTCGCTGCCTTATGATGCTTCCAACGTACCAGCACCATTTCTATCTCTTTACTCCTCAGCTTCTTCACTTTGGTATCCAGAACACATTCCGGCTCCTCCACGTATCGGAGCCTTTCGTCGATCTCTAGCTCAGTGTGATCTGCCCAATCTTCGTTACCAGTAATGGTATCTATCGAATGAAGCCCTTATCTAACCCAACTCAACCTTCTCCACCGAAACGCCAACGTGAAGGGGGATATTCTGGTTCTTCCCGATCTTCACAGTATTTGCCACAGCAGTCTTATCGACGATCATCTGGATCTTCTGGTCGTGCTCGTGCGTACTCTATCAACACCGAGCTGCAGTACTGTAATAAATGTCATCTGGAACATTTCGGCAAGTGTACTAATGGGCGTGCATGTTTTTTGCTGTGGAGAATTGGGCCACTACCAGAATGAGTGCCCACGTAAATCGGATGCCTGCCATAAATGTGGTGTATGGGGGCACTATAGTAGGAACTGTCGAAAGAATGCTTCGGCTGCTGCTCCAACGTCAACTCGATTATTTGATGGATCAAGTGGTGGTTCAGTCAACCGCCGGAACCAACCACAAAGGGCACTGGCTCGTGCATTTCAGATAACTGCGGAGGAGGCTAGGGAAAACCCGGAAGTGGTTACTGGTATGTTTATAGTTAACTCTTTACCTGCACGAGTGCTGTTTGATTCTGGTGCCAACCATTCTTTTGTATCTACTGTATTTGATACAACTGACTTAACAGGTCCCTTGTGGTGTTGTTTAATCCACAGTGGGGTACTTTGTGATCCGGTTGATAACTGTCGAACACACACACACTAACACACACAAATCTCCGAAAATCATACTTATAGTGTGAATCTGATGCTGAAACTTAATATATAACATCTTATACACTAGATTTGAACGATTCCACAGCAATATAACACATGCATTCATATTTGCAACTCCAAATCTATGTTTCGGTTTTTATAAAAACCGAACCAAATGTTCCCCAAATTCGAAATTTAAAGGATTTCTTACCTCAAATCTTTGATTGCAGTGTTGATAGTTCCTTTGAATGATCTTGATTCCAACTTTTTAAACTTAAATTCCACAATTTGATGATCTTGGATTGTAGAGAGAGAAGAGCCGAGAGATGAGAGAGTTTAGTGAGAGAGAGGGTTTGATGAAATGAAAGACTTTTTAGTCTTTTATTTCTTTAATTCATCACTTTCATCTTTTGGCACATTTAACCCCTCTACCTATCCGGTTCCATTAAATACTGATTTCCATCATAATTTTATCATCACTAATTTTATAAATCATCATACTTAAATACTTGAAAGTTGAAACTCACCAATTTCTTAAAGTAGCCACCAACTTTTAAATGCCCGGATACATAACCATTTTCATAGTCCAACTTAAAATTACAAATTATCAAACTAATTAATCTAAATTACAATAATTTAGATAATTTAAATTATTGTAATTGAGATTTAATCAGTTGAATTTTTAAATTAATGTAATTTAAGTTGGATTATGAAAGTTGGTACGGAATTTGGATTAATTATAAAGTTGGTTGCATTATTCGGAAATTTAGAATTTCAATTTATTTAAGTAAATACAATTATTAAATTATTAAGGATAATAAAATAAAGATATAATTCTTTATTTTATAAAAATCAGTATTTAATGGAACCGAATAAGTGGAGGTGTTAAATGTGTCAAAAGTTGAAAGATGAGAATAAAAGACCAAATTGTCTTTCATTTGAAGAAATCCCAACTTCTCTCTACTTTCTCTCTCTCGGCTCTCTCTCTAAAAATATTAAAGATCATCAAAAGTTGGATTTGAAGTTTGAAAATTGGAAACATGGTTGCATTCAGGGAACTATCAACACTGCAATCAAAGATTTGAGGTAACAATCCTTGAAATTTCGGATTTATGAGCATTTTGGTTGGTTTTGACAAAAATCCGAATCATAGATTTGGAGTAGCAAATCTTAATGCATGTGTTGTATTATTAATGATATGTTTAAATCGGGTAATAGAGAAGCTATATATTAAATTCCAGCATCAAATTCAAACTCTAAGTATGATTTTTTGGAGGTTAGTGTGTGTTTTGTGTGTGTGTTCGACGGTTGGACAAAAAAAATGGACAAAAAGAGATTGATTTGGTATGAAAGCATGTAAATATTAGTGTTAAAAGTGTTGAAAATAAGTGTATGAAAGTTGGCATAAATTATTTCGAACATTGAATTAGTACCAAAAATGATGGAAATTAATCTGGAAAGTGACCAAAACCGCACAAGTTCAAAACAGATGGTCCGAACTCGGATCCGAGATGAACTCGAATCTGGTCCGAATTCGGATGAGTTCCGAACCTCTGATATTCAAAACAGAAAATAATTTCTAATTGTTGAAAATTCGGTCGAGGTCCGAATTCGGTTGGGGACCGAATTCGGATAAGGTTCGAACTTAACCTGGGTCCGAACTTATATGTGATTCGAACTTGAAGTGATTGAAGATATCTACTGTTTATCTTGATAACATATTTATGGAATGCTGTTGTAATAAATTTGGGGTGATGTAATGCTTTTGAGAATGTAGAAATAGTATTGGAAACTTTGTAGCACTGTAGGGTGTTTGACTCAGTTGTATTATTTTATTTATGTACTTTTATGCTTCCGCACTGTAATTTAAGTATTCAGATCATTAGGTAATAATTTATGTGGTGATTAATCCTGGGTGAATTGTAATGGTGGTTATTGTGGCAAGGGTGTCACGGGCAATGGTATCAGAGCCAGGTTTCGATCCTGGGACCTGTGGGTTATGGTGTTGGTACACCCTGTGTGACGATAGCAGTCTAAGTGATCCAACATTGTGGTATTAGCAAGTGTTTGATATATATGTTTATATATGTTTGATAATTATTATTGATTGTATGTTTGAACTTGATGTAACGTATTACAAGAAGTTCAAACATAAAGATCAAAGATAAAATCGAACATAAGTTAAAAACATAAGTTTCAATTCTGAGATAAATAGGTGAAAGAGTAAATTCGAATTCACTAAGGATTGACATTCGAATCTAAGACAGATTCGAATGTATCACTTAGACAGATTCGAATGTTCCTCATAAGGCAGATTCGAGAGTGTCCAGAGGACAAACTCGAATGGGCCTTGGGCCTGATTCAAGGTTGGCCCATGGCAGACTCGAATTAGCATCTATAATTAGGGATAGACTCGAATTATTAAGAGACTTTTTGCAGAATTCGTGAGGGATTAAACAAATAGGCGATCTCGAGTTTATCAGCTAATTGAGTGTTCTTTCGGAGAGAATCTTCCAGTAGGTGCGCTCTTGTTAGTTCATACAGCTCGTTGATAGTCTCCGTGTTCCGTGTGAGAGTTGTTACCGTCAACCCGTTAACGAGGATTCCGCACTCGTTGACGGTCTCGCGTCTAGATTGATCCGTAGTGTGTAGACCTTACAAGTGGTATCAGAGCCTACGGGGTGTTCTCAGTGTTCTTCGTGTTCATCTAGATAGTTCCTAGGTTTCTTGACGCTTTTGGACGGTTATTCTCTCAAGTTCGTGTTTTTCGTGTTTTTCGAGCTTAGCAAATTGTCATCCGGGAAATACTTCGTGTTTTTCACGTTTTTGATCGAAATCAATATTTTTCGTTGTAAAAATATTGATTTAATCTGCAAAACGTTAAGAAATCAAAATATTAGCCGTGTTTCGAGTTTGCGGCGCTCGAATCTGTTAGGAGTAATTAGGGTTTTCCTTAGTCTCGAGTCTAGCCAAAATCCGCTCCTTTCGAGTTTGTTTGAGAGATAATTAGAGTTTATTTGATTCGAGTTTGCTTCGAGTTTGGACTATAGTTGAACAGGGTGCTTCGAATCTGCTGGGTATTCGAGTTTGGAGACTTTCGAATCTGTCATCAAGTTCGAATTTAATTGAATTTCAGAACTTAATCGAATTTAATCCCAAATAGATTTAAACTTAATTATATTTGAATCTACCTAAAGTCGAAAGAATTAACTTAATTAGTTTCGAATTAAATTTATTAAGTTACAATTCAATTACTTTTGAAACGATGTCAAATCTTCAAAAGTTTCTAGAAATGGATCATGAGGTCGGGAAGGCTAATACTCCGCCTAAGCTGATGAAACCTGAAGACTACTATTGGTGGAAAGATCGGTTTGCCGATTTTGTGCGTTTCAACGACATGCGAATATGGGTATGTATTGACGAAGGATACATTCCACCTATCTCAGAAGTTGAAGGCCGTCAAAGAGTCTTATCATATCAAATGATGAAGGAGGATGATAAGAAACTATATGAAGCCGAGAACAGAGCTTTCTCGATTATTCGAATGGCTTTGCCTCAGGATATACTACACACATTCCGCACTCAAAAGACATCTAAGGAGGTTTGGGAGTCGCTGGAAAAGAGGTGTGAGGGTAATCCGAGGGTTCGAAGGAAGCGCATGGAGTTGTTGAAACAGCAGTTTGGTATTTTCAAGGCTTTGAAGGATGAACAGCTGGACGATACCATCACCCGCTTTTATCATCTGCTGACAGAGCTTGAGAGTCACGGCATTGAGTATAATGACATAGAAAAGAACAATAAGCTTCTTGATGCCTTACCAGCCAAATGGGCGATGTATGTGGCCATGATTAAGCTTAATGAAGATAAGTACTATACTCAATCATTGGAGGATATAGTGGGAACGCTGCGGCTTATCATTTTGAGCTACTGAAGGCCGAAACGGATTATGAACAAGTCCAAAATCCAGCCATGTATTTTGGAAAATCAACAAAACCTTCAACGACAGCTGATATGAAGACTGCTACAGCGTTTTTCACCGGAGAAACGTCGTCACCAGCAGAGACTGATGACACACTGAATAGAGCATTCTTAGGGTTGGGTAGATCAGAAGAACAGCTACCTCAGGCGACACAGGCATCAACATCTCAGGGCTACTCTAAGATGCCCATGAGCGCTAAATCGGCCGAAGAACATTTGAACTTGCTTGCGTCATTTGTGGCCGCATACGGGAACTGCGTTCAAGGGAAAATAAACGATCCTGCACTCTGGGATGAAGACTATGATCAGGTAGACCCTGACGATCTTGAGGAAATGGATCTCAAATGGCAACTGGCCATGGTAACCCAACGGGTTAAAAGATTCATCAAACGGACTGGGAGGAATCTGACTATGAATAATAAGGGGATTGGCTTTGATAAGTCCAAAGTCAAATGCTACAATTGTCAAGGTCTGGGACACTTCGCCAGAGAATGTCAGAGACCGAAGGTAGATACTTACCAAGGGCAGAATCAGCATCATGGACAGTTTCAGAATCAGTCTCAACAGAGATACCTTCCGAGTTCATCTTCCGGTCAAGCCAATCTAGCTGGTCTATTATCAAACGTCACATCAGACAGACAGCTGGATGGTACCTACGACTGGAGCTCACATCCGGAATCTAATGCTAAAGCCTTCATGGCTGAAGTCACCGAGAATGGATGTGAAGGGGAAGAGCAGACCACAAGGGACAGCAGTCCGATGTGGGTGGAGAAGTCGAATGATCAGACACTTCTGGAGTTTGCCGCTCAAATGGCCAACGTGGAATCCGATCACACAAAGGTTAGTCTAAATTACTCTCTTTTCCATGAATTATGTGTGTTATGTGTTACTTCTAACGACAGGTTAAATCTAGTATTAGAATCACATAAGAACATATCTACTCAAAATGAGTCTTTAAAATCTGATAATGCTAGCCTGAATGACATTAAGCAAGATCTTAAGGTCAAGCTTAAAGCTGATGCACAAGATGTCATAGTTCTAAAAGACAAGCTGAGTGAGCAGTGCGTTAGATTAGAACTGATGTATGAGCATGTAGAGGCTTTGATCAAAGATCTTAAGACAAAAGAAGTAGAGCTAGTTGAAACTAAGGTGAAGGTGGCAGAGGCTAATAGTAAGCTAGAAAAGTTTAGGAATTCAAGTCTGAACCTAGGGAAAGTTTTATATGCTCAACGCCAATCTAAAAAGCCTGTAGGTCTAGGATTTCATGAGATCCCTCCTCCTTTTAATGCAAACTACGTACCTCAACCTCAGGAGAAAACTGAGAAATCAGTAGACTTAGAGGAATTATCTGCACCAGTATCTGAGCCTATAAAAGAAAATACACCTAAGGTGACTGATACAACCGTCAAGGTTAAGAAAGTCAAATTTGTGTCTTCCTCCAGTGAAACACCTGCAGGAAAACATAAAATTGATTTTAATGATCAGGACAATGAATCAGTCGTAATAGATGTTCAAAAAGACCAGGACACAAGTGAGACACCTAAGACTAAGGGCACACACAAGAAGTCCATTGACAAGATGTCCTGCTTTAGATGTCATGAAAAGGGGCATGTTGCTTCTAACTGTCCGCTTAGGAAAACTGACGTTACACCTAAGACAGGGAAGCCAACACAAGTTAAGCCTTCAACAAGTGTGGCGAGCACTAGTAGTTCTCAGAGTAACGAGAAAACTGTGCAGGCTACACCAAAACAAGTTGTGAAACAAATACCGGTAAAGGTTGGACCAAAGGAAGTGGTTAGGACTAATTCACCGAATCGAGTTGTAAATAAATCTAGGTCTGGACCTCAACAACAATATAGGAGCACAACACCTAGCAGAGCATACACTCCAGTTAGGTCACACACTCCTATTAGACATCACACACCGGTTAGAGCTCCGGGTTCTCAATCCGAAATGCCATATAATCGAAATTATTCAAGAGCTCCACAACAAATGCCTACACAAAGGCAAAGAGTGAATTTACATCACTCGGCACCATAACAACTCCTGTTCAACGACCCAAGTCACCTGAAAGGCGAGAAGGGTATTTGAAAGAGTTTAAGTATGTGGACGAGAATGGTATAACCAAGTCAGTTATGGCTTGGGTTCCCTGTGATAACTAACCTATTTTCTTTCATGTGCAGGAGATCACCACAGGTCCAAACAACAAATGGTTCGTCGACAGTGGATGCTCCAGGCACATGACAGGGGAAAGAAGTCTCCTTACAGACTTCAAGGGTGGGAATCGGGGATTTGTATCATTCGCGGGAAATAAAGGAGGAAGCATCACGGGTACTGGAGTGGTCACTAATGGGAAGATCAAGTTGGATCAAGTTTATCACGTTGATAAACTGGTTCACAATCTCATTAGTGTATCTCAAATCTGTGACAAGAAGAATTCAGTGTTGTTCACTGACACTGAAGCGTTAGTGCTAAAACCGGGGTTCAAGATTCCTGAAGAATGGATATTGATGCGGGCACCAAGGAAGAATGACTTGTACATGCTCGATATGAACAAGCCGGAAACTTCGATGGGTCCGATCTGCTTATTGTCTAAAGCTTCGGAGACTGAATCAGTGTTGTGGCACAGACGCATGGCACACTTGCACCTAAGAAAAATGAACTATATAACGAAAAATGGGTTGGTGCAAGGTGTGCCTATGAAGAGTTTTCAGTTCGAGGACAAGTGTCTACCATGCAAGAAGGGCAAACAACATAAGAAGGCACACAAGTCCAAGGCTCAAAACTCCATAACCTCTACATTCGATTTGTTGCATATGGATCTCTTCGGACCAATCAACAAAAGGAGTATAGGAGGTAGTTGGTATTGTTTAGTTATCACTGACGATTACTCACGATTTTCTTGGGTTTTCTTTCTAGGTACAAAGGACGAGACGGCTTCCAAGCTCATCGGGTTCTTAGACCAAGTGGAGAATTCCTATGGAACACGGGTTAAAAGGATACGTAGTGATAATGGAACAGAATTTAAAAACACTGTAATTGGTGTATATTGCCTATCAAAGGGCATAGTGCATCAATTTAGTGCACCGTATGAGCCTCAACAAAATGGGGTGGCCGAAAGAAAGAACAGGACATTGATTGAGGCAGCTAGGACTATGCTGTCGGATTCAAAGCGTCCTACCATGTTTTGGGGGGAGGCAGTGAATAGCGCATGTCATATTTTAAACCGGGTCCTACCTGTCAAATCTTTGAACAAAACCTGTTGTGAAATTTTGAATAAACGACCACCTAATTTAACTGGCTTCGAACCGTTTGGGGTACCATGTACTTTACTGTGAACAAAACATCAACCTAAGTTTGGTGAAAAGGCTGACGAAGGATACTTCCTAGGTTATGTGCCGAACTCACCCAACAAACGGGTTTTTAACAAAACAAATGGTACAGTAGAGATTGTGTATAACATTGAAGTCACAAGTTATACACATGAACCCCAAACAGGTCCGGAATGGATATTTGACTATGATAAATTATTTGAGTCATTTAACATTCCTTTGGATGAAAATGCAGGTACAATCGAAAAGGACATGGCGACGTTGCATCTGAATGACGAAGGTCATACCTTTCCGAGGACTACATTTCAATCCACATCCGAGCCTACTTCGACTGAAGATGGATCTCCAGAAGTCACTGATCCAGAAGCACCTTCAACTGAGAATCAGACTCAGGCAACAAACTCCAACTCTGAGGAAAATGTCCACGAGGAGGAAAATGTCCACGAGGAGGAAAATGTGGAATCTGAGGAAGTTCCCCCATTAGGTGAAATAGGATCTAACTTAGGAGATAATCTGAGAGTTGACGAGATAGAGACCTCTAGGATCAACAAGAACCATCATATAGAAAGCATAATAGGAAATCCTAACGAGGGTGTGAGGACTAGGAGTAGTTTAAATAACAACACTGTGTTGTTGTCGATGATAAACGACTCCGAGGCATATCATACCTGTCTCTATTCTTGTTTCATCTCGCAAGTAAAGCCTAAAAATGTGCAAATGGCACTAAAGGATAACTCCTGGGTTGAAGCGATGCAGGAAGAACTCTCTCAGTTTAGGAAACTAGAAGTGTGGGAGTTAGTTCCATTACCTCGAGGGGAAATTGCCATAGGAACCAAATGGGTTTTTAAGTGCAAAAGAGACGATCGGGGTATAGTCACTCGCAACAAGGCTAGGTTAGTTGTAAAGGGTTTCAACCAAGAGGAGGGAATCGATTACAATGAGGTGTTTGCGCCAGTAGCAAGGCTGGAAGCCATTAGGTTGTTTCTGGCTTTTGCTTCCTTCAAGGGCTTTAAGGTATATCAACTAGATGTGAAGAGTGCTTTCCTATATGGGAAAGTGAAGGAGCTGGTGTATGTAGAACAGCCGCCCGGATTTACAGATCCAAAATATCCAGATAGAGTAAATCGTTTAGATAAGGCTCTATATGGATTGCATCAAGCACCAAGGGCGTGGTACGAGACTTTATCCAACCATTTATTAGAGAATGGGTTTGAAAGGGGTAGGATAGATAGTACGCTGTTCGTTAAGAGAAAGGGAGAACACTTCATCTTGGTACAAGTGTACGTTGATGATATCATCTTTGGATCATCAGACGAACAAATGTGCAAAGATTTCGAGAAGGTGATGAAGTCGAAATTCGAGATGAGTGCAATGGGAGAGTTAAATTTCTTTTTGGGGTTACAAGTTGACCAGAAGAAGGAAGGTATGTTTATCCATCAGACGAAGTATGTCTATGACATATTGGAACGCTTCGGGATGGAAGGAACGAAACTGACTGCCCATTTCAGCACGCCGATTCAAGTGAATCACAATCTCGGACCGGGTACTGAAAGTGATACCGATATGGATCTGACGTTATATCGGGCCATGATTGGATCACTTATGTATTTAACTGCTTCAAGACCTGACATCATGTTTGCTGTGTGTATTTGTGCTAGGTTTCAAGCTAATCCGAAGGAGATGCACATGAAAGCTGTGAAGCGGATTCTACGATACCTCAAGTCGAAACCGAAGTTGGGACTTTGGTATCACGCGGAGGAAGATCTAGAGTTGGAAGCGTTCACGGATTCTGACTACGGAGGATGCAGCTTGACGCGCAAATCAACAACTGGAGGTTGTCAATTCCTAGGAGGGAGACTGGTTTCCTGGCAATGCAAGAAACAGACGTCGGTACGTGTCAACGTGCGAGGCCGAGTTTGTTGCTGCTGGTAGTTGCTGCTTACAGGTTCTGTGGATGCAACAACAATTGCTGGATTACGGTTTGGCTTACACTCAAACTCCTATTAGGATTAATAACCAATCTACAATCGCTATCACAAATAATCCAGTTAAACACAGTAAAACAAAGCACATAGACATAAGGCATCATTTTATTCGTGATTGTGCAGAAAAGAACTTAATCAAATTGGTAAAAGTGGCAACGGACGATAATAATGCTGACTTATTTACCAAAGCCTTTGATAAGTCACGGTTTGATATTTAATTCAACTAAATGGAATGCGCAACCCAGAGTAATTTGACCTTAGTAGAAGTTTTTTTTCTTTTATAGTTGTAGTATTTCTTTCTTTTTATAGTAAGACTGCTAAATTAGGATAGTTTCTATTTTTAGTAAGTTAGTAGGTTATCTTCTTTTATTGCTATTTCTTATGAAAAACAAAAGAAAAAAAAGAGAGAAAACCATAAAAAATTAAAAAAAAAAAAAGAGAATATCAGAAAAAGAGTTAAGTCTTAGATGCATAGGTTCAAAGTGACGAAAATTAGCACAGTCGTTACAAACTCTAAGTGTTTAGGCTTTCACACATAATGCACCTAAAATTCTAAGTGTTATACTTTATTTTAGTTTGATGTGTTGGTAGGCATAATACATATAGGGAGTCCCAAGGCTAATAAAATATTCAAGAAAAAGTCAAACGTGTCCCTAACTTAGATGTATGACCAATCGGTCTTAATTTTTATGTACAAGACATACAAACTTTGAGTCTAAATGAGGTATGCAAACTTTCTGGGGATGTATAGCAACATCAAATACATCTTAGAATGAAAAGAATAGAAAAATCATACAAAATTGAGAGTCAAAAACATGTAACTCTGTTGTACGTAAGTACAGACCTATTGCCTCTGTTTTGATTCGGGTTAGCAAGATAAGTCGCTTTGTTGTACGTCAGTACAGACCTGTCACCGCTGTCTTGCTAGCTTTAAAAATAAACCTTAAGTCAAACTAAGACACTTTGTTGTATGAAAATACAGACCTGTGTCCGATGTTTGTCTTTTAAAGAAAGTTTGCAAATACCAACAAGTTAGAATCATTGTCTGTATGCCTTGATCATAAAAGCATGTCTATGTCTGAGTCACGTAAGATAATTTCATGATAAATAAAAATGCCAAGGGAAATTCCAAAATGTAGCATGTTTAAAGGGGTAAATACCGACAATCGGCTAAATGGGTATGTCACGCCAAACATTCAAAGGAATCAAAAATTCCTAAGTGTGAAAGTTTAAGTACTGAAAGTGAGTATCTGACACCGCTATCTGATTGAACCTTTCTTTGACTATGCTCATCAAAAATAATTTGTTAAGTGTTTAGCATAGGTCGTAAATTTTAATAAATGTAGTATAAGTCTAAGTAAATTTTTTGGTCAAAATTTTAAAATTCTAAGTTATTTTTATTTTTATTTTTATTTTTATTTTTAGATTTATTTTACTTAGGAAAAAGGTCAAAAATTACTGAGGGTGCATTCAAAGTTGAATAAAATAAACATTGCGTGAAAATCTTGTGCTTAGGGTAAAAGATTTGGCATAGTTTATTCCGTTACACAATAAGATTGAAAAAGTTAGAAAAGTTAAATTTATTTCAAAATTTTTGAAATTTTCAAAGTTTCAGGGGTGAATTCGAGTTTAAGTTAAACTCGAAAATATAAGGGCTCGAATCTGTCAGTAGATTCGAATCTGTCATTAGACTCGAACGTAGGTGGTATAAATAGGTTAACATTAATGGTCATTAATCCATCTGTTTTCGAATTTGTTCCCTCGAGTCTATCAGGCGATTTCGAATCTATTCTCTCGAGTTTGCCGATTTCACAAAATCAACTATTTGTTGAGTTTCTTCCGTGTGGGTTCGATTTTACTCATAGATCTAGGTATAAACAAGTGTTTTGTACAAGATTTAAGTAGTCTTATACACCATTTAAGCCAAAATCATTGAATTTTTGAAGGTTTATTGGTCGAAAACTTGTTTTTCAAAATTACAAAGTTTGGACCGGTAAAAAGTCAAATTAAATGCAAATATCTTTGATTAGAACCTAGTAGGACTAGTGAATGTGATTTTCTGAGTCCAAAATGGTTAAAATCATGGATTTTAGTGATGATGTGGGCTGACTCATTCGAATCTGTTCATGACCGGTCTCGAAAAAGTGTTACTTCGAATCTGGTTGTTCGAATTTGTCATTTTATTTGAATTATTCAATTTAAATTTAATTAAACTTGTAGAAATTCATATGTGTTGGATTTTGTACTTAAACAAGTTCAAAATAAAACAAATTTGAATTTAAACAAGTTTATTCATTTTTTTAATAATTCTAATATTTTATCTATTGTGCAGACATGGCGGATAGAGTGTTTGTTCCTAAGCATAATATGGTCATTCCCCCTGACCATAATATCCCTGAAGCACAGGCTTTCCGCCAGATGGTGGATTTCCTGGTGAAGTCCAGAATTTCATTTGCACTGTCTCATAACATACAAATAGTCATTCCTTATGTACGCCAATTTTATGAACATCTGCAAGTGGATTGCACTGTCACTCTGACAGTTCTAAGGACAAGGATAGCTGGACAGCCGTTGGTATTTTCTGCTGATATGCTATGCCAAGTTCTGCAGCTGGGAACTCAGGAGCAAGAGTCTGGGCCTATAGATTTTCCTTTAAGTATTAGGCAGGCTGCCTTTGTGAGGATGGGATATAGCTTGGATGTTACTAAGGCATCCTATATGAAGAGTGGACTCATTGGGCAATGGAGATTTCTGGCGCACGTGTTCATGGTATGTTTTGCGGCGAAGAAAGCGGGATTTGATTATATTGTATCAAAGATCCAATCAGGGATTATCGCATTGGTTTATAATCGGCGTTTCAGTTTTTCAGAAATGTTTTTCTCAGAGTTTGTTTATCAAATCACTGCTCCGGAACGAGAAAGATTGTTACTTTACCCCCGCTTTGTGATGATGCTCATCAGGCACTTCTTGCCAAATTTGCCGCAACTCAATGACATTCAAAGTGTAGCGGTTATGGATAAAAGGATTTTTGCTTATTGCTCTGCTCATAGAGGAAGGTTAGCAGTCCCGGTAGAGCGACCTCTGTTTGGAGCTGTAATTGACCGGAACTTTGTCGCCCCTGATGATGCCAATTGGGCAGGTGAGGTGGAAGTTCAGCATCGACAGCCACAACAACAACAGCAACAACCGCGCCCTCAGCAACAGAGGAGACGCCAAAGAACTTCAGCGAGTCAAACTTAGGCAAGTAGGCCTTCTACTAGTCAACCTCAAGAGGCACAAGAGGTAGGGCCTTCAAGTGCACCACCCGAATCTGAGCAGATAGCACAAACATTGGAGAAAATCTGGGCATCTGGGCCTAATGCTAATGAAGAGATAACAGCTGAGCTTGTTGATCAACTGTTAGAGCCTCCGGAAGGAGAAGATGATGTTCTTAGGGAAGTCGATGAATATCAACCTGAGCAAACAGGTAATGACATGTCATCTTCAGCTACTGAATCTGAAGATATGGAAGAGATAGAGTTGAAGTTCCAGAGTCTGTCACTGCAGAACCATCTGTCCAGATAGAAACCTATGGATCGAGGTTAGTGGTGACTGAAGAAGCTTCACGGCGACGAGCATCACGGGAGTCTGATGACTCTGATTTTGAGGAAGAAGAAGTTGCTCCATTATTGACAAGGCAAAGGGCTAAACGTCATCGTTTTATGCAGGGAGCTACCTCAGCTTCAGCTGCACAGCCTAAAATATCTCAACCTCCACCTACTCTATCTACCATTCCACCATCACCACCACCTGTTGAACCGTACATCCCATCACCCATCATTCCGACCCCAATACAATCCATTCCATCCACCTCATCCAACTTCATGGAGAATCAAAGGTTTTTGGAGCTAAAGAATAGAGTTGACTTCCAGCAGATTCAAATCTTTGGCCTGACAACGGCTCTCGGTGAAGTACAAAAGCATAATGCCAATCTAGATATCGAGAATGCCGAGCTGAAGAAGACTGTGGATAAGGTTCAGGAAGATAACTTGGAGCTGAAAGCCTTTGTAGCTGATCAAGCGGCCGAAATAAGATCGATGCGCTCCCTGATTGAGCAATTAATGAAAAATATAAAGGCTCAAGGGGAGACAAGCTGCCGTGATCAAGTAGAGCTGCCCAGGGATGATGATGATAATAATGAAGATGACAATGGCAATGATCCCAGCACGCAAAGACATAATGAGCCAGTAGATTTTTCTGCTGCTCAGGATGCTGAGACTCAGGGGGAGCCGAGTCAATCGGGAGCTGTAGAAGGAGAGGCCAGTTCATCCAAAGCCACAGAGTCGGAGATAAATGAAATGATCGAAGCCCTAATGGATCTCGATGACGACCCTATGGACCTTGGCTTTGATTTTGAGGATGATATGGAGGAGTTAGAAGAAGGAGAATTTGTACCCGAAGATATAACAGATTGGAAATCCGATGATGAAGTTTGTGCTGATGAAGATGATGAAGCAAATGAGATCATCGTTCAGCAAAACCCAATCACAGATACTTATGTGATAGACGGAAATAATGTGATTAACATAGAAGTAGTCAATGCTGCTTTAAATGTTGATTCATCAAGAGAAGAGCCTGCCAGAGAGCTTACCAATGAAGAGAAAAGAAAACTATGGTTCAGGGCAGAGCAAAAGGAGTTAGAGTTGAAGAAGAAGATGCGTGTGCTGGGTACTGGAGAGCTATCAGGAAGTATATTGAGCTGGTTCTTTGATCGGGAATTGCAGCTATTCATTATCAAAAGAAAAGATGGTCTCCAGTATCTCAGAAAAACTCTGAAAGTGTTCAACTCCTTGCCGAAGATTGAGATAAAGGCGTTAGCTTGGAAGGAGCTAATCAACATCGGCAACGACCCTTACGCTGAAATAATTGCCAAGATCATAAGAAAAGAAGGAAGGTCGAGGAAGTTCGAACGTCTCAATCCGAGGGTAGGTAAACGAGTAATGGACCATTCTCGAATTGATCCTCTGACTGGGCGTCCATGGATGAAAATACAATACAGACCAGTGAGATGTCTGAGAAAGGTTCCACTCAAGCCAATGCCACAGGACGTCATGAAAAACCTAAACTGGTGGTATGTGGAAAGTGAAACGGGAGAAGCTGTGATGGAAGATTTTGAAGAAAAAATGATTCTTAGAGTCTACGATCCCCTTCACCTTGTAAACCTTTCTAAAGATGACCTTCAAGTGCTACATGCTCATAAAATCTCAAGCGACACTCATATGGATAGTGAGGCTAGAAAGTATGAAAATGTAGTTAAAGTGTGTATTGAGAAGGGTTTGTATGCTGGCAGCAGTTTGAATAAATAATAAACAAAGTACTTAATCAAATGTGTGAATTGTTAGAAGCTATCGTCAAGGGTGAGTCTGTTGGTACACCCTGTGTGACGATAGCAGTCTAAGTGATCCAACATTGTGGTATTAGCAAGTGTTTGATATATATGTTTATATATGTTTGATAATTATTATTGATTGTATGTTTGAACTTGATGTAACGTATTACAAGAAGTTCAAACATAAAGATCAAAGATAAAATCAAACATAAGTTAAAAACATAAGTTTCAATTCTAAGATAAATAGGTGAAAGAGTAAATTCGAATTCACTAAGGATTGACATTCGAATCTGAGACAGATTCGAATGTATCACTTAGACAGATACGAATGTTCCTCATAAGGCAGATTCGAGAGTGTCCAGAGGACAAACTCGAATGGGCCTTGGGCCTGATTCGAGTTTGGCCCATGGCAGACTCGAATTAGCATCTGTAATTAGGGATAGACTCGAATTATTAAGAGACTTTTTGCAGAATTCGTGAGGGATTAAGCAAATAGGCGATCTCGAGTTTATCAGCTAATTGAGTGTTCTTTCGGAGAGAATCTTCCAGTAGGTGCGCTCTTGTTAGTTCGTACAGCTCGTTGATAGTCTCCGTGTTCCGTGTGAGAGTTGTTACCGTCAACCCGTTAACGAGGATTCCGCACTCGTTGACGGTCTCGCGTCTAGATTGATCCGTAGTGTGTAGACCTTACATATGGGCCCACCACGCTTCCGCTGCGTGGTGGAGCCCATGCTGTAACATCCTTAGATCTAAACTATTGTAATTAATGCCGCCTGAGAGACAAGTAGAATTTCGTATTGATCTGATCCCTGGAGCTGCACCGGTAGCTTGTTCTCCGTATCGCCTTGCTCCTAACGAGATGCAAGAAATGATGAAACAACTCCATGAGTTGTTGGATAAGGGCTTCATTCGACCGAGTTCATCTCCGTGGGGAGCCCCTGTACTGTTTGTGAAGAAGAAAGATGGCACGATGATGTGCATTGATTACAGGGAGCTGAATAAGTTGACTATTAAGAACAAGTATCCGCTGCCGAGGATAGATGACTTGTTTGATCAGCTACATGGGGCAAGTGTGTTTTCTAAGATTGACTTGAGGTCGGGATATCATCAGCTGAAAGTTCGAGAGGAAGATGTGTCTAAGTCTCGCAGTAGCCGGAGTCAAGGCATTACCGTTTCAAGCATTGTGAATTTAGTATAAATATATCATCGTGCACACATTGAATTACTTGTTTTGTTGATTGTTCTTAGATTATTATATTCCTTCCATGTCTTGCCAATATTGAATATCTGATTCATACATGTTGATAATTAATTGTGTTTCATCCATCGAGACAGTAAATCCTAAAGTTGGTAGTCCCATTTTTATATGTAAAGACCATCTGAAGGATAAACATGTGGTATGTGGTAATCATGTGGTGTGATATCTAATTGCATCATCAATAAGTCTGTGGTCTGTAGTGATAAAGCAGTTTATTGTAAACCACCTTGCTACCATTCATTCATTTCATTTAGTGGCATTACATGACATAATTCATAAACTGCATTACATATTGATCTAGTAACTTAATAAACAACTTTTTGTTTACCCTTTAGTTGTTTAAGGCCTTGCCAAATCATCTCACTAGCTTGCCTTGGGAGGGTGTCTAACGGCTTCATAAATTTTGCTACAATTTTGTGAGGCTTAGGTATCAGGATAGATGACTTACCATTTTGATACATGTGGATTGACTAGTTCCCAACCATGAACATGTATATGATTGTACAAACTATTTAACCCAATTTACATTGCTTCCGTAATTCATCTCACTTTGTATGTGTTCGTTAAGTAAAGTAATTGGCATCACGTTGATATCATTATATTAATGAAAAAGTTTTAATTTATCTGTATTTTGTAAGTAATTATTGTATGAATTATTGGTAATTGTACGTAAAACATCTATTTTAGTTGTGAGGGTGTTTCAAAGCATGTCTAGAGGAACTTGAGATTGAACTTTGCACAAATCTTACTATATGCATTTTCTGAGTAGCATACTATCAGACAATTGAGGATACATATCGTTTCACAAGGATATGAAAAACACTCATAAGTTCATTGGTAATGCATTTGCTTTACATTTAAGATGTAAGTTGTTGAAAACAAACCAATGAACTAATGAATGAAATGTGTAGAGTAATGTAGAGAGGATTGTTAATAAAGAGGAGTAATTCATATATTCATTCATCATGCATTGAATGAGCTCATAAATTAAAAAACACATAACCAAGTTTGGGAAGATCTCACCATGGATTTCATAACCAATTTACTGCTTTCCAACAGAAAAGTCGCAATTTGGTTATCATGTATCGACTAATCAAATTTGCACATTTCTAGCAGACTTTTGGTATAATACGAGCTACCATAACGCAATCTAGACGATATCCTTTAAGGTCTTTTACGGTTGGCCACCATCATTCCTCCCACATTATACATTAGGGAGTTCTAGAAGGATGGATCCATTCATGGTTTTGGGAGAGTGGGACAAGTGCCCTTAAACTATTTATTTGTTTAATATGTACGCATTAAATTTAAAATTCCCTAAAACAAAAATTAAATGTGTCCACTTAAAATTAATTTTTATTAAACATAAGGTAACTTTTAACTAACCTTTGTAGTATAATATACTTAATATGTTTGTTTTATTACCATCTAATGTTAAAAGTGTTAGTTGAGATCATGGTCCCGATTTTATTAGGGTCTCACACATATTTTTTCCGATTCTTTTCTGATATAGGAAAATTAAAGCTCAAATGAGAGATGACATAGCTATGGAAGATGAATAAAGAGAACGAAGATGAAGATCGGTGAAAAATAATGAAGGAATGGTTGTGGTGCAATGGTGTTTGTCGACCTACAAGCTCGGTTGTGGAATGGAGAAGAAGAACCTTAATAAGGTCTTGGAAATGTTATTAAAAAAAACTTAAATGACTGAAAGGTAATAATGGCCGAAGAGGTGGGGCCTTTAAAGAGTCAATTTTCTTATTTTAAAATTTACACAATTTATAATTTTGGTTAATTTCATCATACCCAATACCATTATTCTTATTTAATCCCAAATTTTATGAAATTTCAATAAATTTAATCGGTTGTTAACCCGACTTGACGAATCTAATAAATAAAATTATAAAACCGAAAACACATTTCAAATTAGTGCCACCGGCGACCAAAAATCTTGGATCTGTCGCTGCCGGTACCAACAAATATTCATAAAATCATACATGATGAAGACATGTCTTATTCTCTTTATATCAAGTAAAAAGAGCTTATATTTCATTCATCATCATGCCATACATAATATATAAACCTTGCAACATATAAATAAAAACGATAGAAAACGAAGAGAACCCATTAATCTTGAATAATGTAACGAGTGTTCCTAATTTCCACAATCTAGACATCCAATCTACTTCGTTTTTCATATATATTTTCTCGATTAAGTTCACGAAACATAGTGTTTTCCCATGAATTAGAGAAGGGTTGCTAATCTATCTAACGTTGCAGTCATGGCAATAGAGATTGATGTTCATCTTCGTATACCGGATTTAAGTGAAGAACTGCCTGAGATTGGCTTCTTCGTACTAGAACCTGAAGATCATTCAATAAAGCAAAGTATTTATTAACAATTTTGTACAGAAATGGAGCAATTAATAATGCATTTTGGTGTTTTGTATCAAGTTATTATGGGCAATGCTATATGTACACCCGACTCCTTAACTTTTACTAATCATACACCCCTTTACTCACATGATTTTTGTTAATGACATGACACCATAGGATTAAAAGTTAATCTCCTCTCACATTAAGAAGGGTGTGTGATTAGCAATTGAGGGGGTGTGCATATAGAATTACCCATTATTATGCAGATTAATCCAAACCTTTAAAGAGGAAGATCATAAAGGGTTGCCTTTTGAAGTCAAAGAAGTAAAACATCACCTTAAAATCTGAAACTGGGTTTCAATATTTGTGAAAATTATATTTCTATGATGGTTTGACTCTAACAAAAGATATTATTAAGGAAAATGGCACATAGCTATACTTCATACTTTTGAGTATGTCAAAATTGAATAATGTGTAAGATGGCAACTAATGACTAAAAAGCTGTAAGTTTTTACACATTTTAAGTACCTAATTAGAACAGTTCTGAAAGTTAAGTACTAAAAATGCATTAAAAAAAGTACATTGCATAAATGTGTACAAATTCAAAAGTACATAGCTCTTGGACACCATTTTCCCTTATTATTAAAAGAATATTTGAAGTGAACACTAGTTTGCAATGGTAATATTAATGCAAATAGAAAGATTCTGCTCTTTTGATCTTTTATACAAAGATAGGATACCATAAGAAAATAGTAGGGTTAAGGTCGCACAATATCAACGTACTTTTCTAAATGTATCGATATAATACATGAACTTCTTTTTCTTACCCATATGATACGTGTATTTAGTTTTCTATTCCAACATGGTACATAGAGCCTGGTTTTTCATACAAATAGAGCCCAGTTGTAGAAACGTAACATATTGGAATGAAAAACTAAAGTTATGTATCATATGGATGATGATAATAAAAAAGTTCACGTATCATATTGATACATTTAAAAAAATACATTGATATTATGCGACCTTAACCCAAAATAGTATACGTACTTGATGAGATACGTGAGACGGCCTTGGTTGATGAAGGTCGAGAAGCTGCTGTTAGCCCCTGCCGATGAGGAGATGGTCCTGCTGGCCTTTGCCGTTGTGAAGATGAAGCCGTCTGCGCCTGTTTTCGTGAAGAAGGTGTCGTCTTCTGAGGCGGTCTTGGAAGTTTAGATGGAACGTTGGGCCTGAAACCATAAATCAAGTTTCTTTTCACAGAACACCAAATCAAAAAGTCATAATATGAACCAAAAACAAAATGGATATGCAAAGACAATCATTTTTTTACTTGTGTTTCAAATAAATGTCCATCGGATAAAAGATATCAACTTTTAATCAATTTAATGACAGTCTTACCCTTATCTATTAATTACTTTGAAAAAATCAACCTCTTCACAAAATAAATGTCCATCAGATAAAAACATATCAACTTTTAATCAACCTAATGACAGTTTTACCCTTATCTATTAATTACGTTGAAAAAATCAACATTTTCAGAATATAAATGTTCATTGGCTACAAACATATCAACTTTTAATCAACCTAATGACAGTTTTACCTTGTCTGTTAATTACTTTGAAAACATTAATTTTTTTAGACCTCATAATTAAGGGTATAACTGGAATCATATAATTTATAAGTTTATAACTAACTATGGCATTGTTTGATTTAATGTCTAATGTCTTAATTGTCTCTAATCTCTAATTTGGTCAATAGAAATTTAACATCATCTCTTTATTAAAGAGATGTAATAAGACATTAAACGTATAATCACTTAAAAAACAAACGAGCCCTATGTCTATATGTGCGGGTCTGGCACTTATTTTGGGACGGTGGAAGTTTCATTTTTATTTATCATATAAAAATTTTTAAAGAAGAGACTCACTTCTCGTGATGCTCAACAGATGGTTTTGCAGTTTCGGGGAAAAGAGTTAACTCTACAATGCTACTCAGTGAAGCATCGGTTTCTGTTCCCATCGAAAGAACACCATCAGAAATGTCGCTTAATCTCTCTTCAGAATCTGCATCCCCTAATCCCAAAAGCTCGATATCGTCATTAAGATCTTGAATGCCATTCCCAACACCAAGTCTAGGTTCACCATCTTCAGACAAAGCTGCACCGCCATCTGCTGTAACAAGTCTTGATTGTTTAAAGAATTCTTTATGGTGTTTAAACTCGTCAGTGGACCGCTGAGAACTAGTTTCAGACTGCTTATCGCTGAACTCTGAACAATTGTCGATATCAGAAGCTGCCTTTGGACGAACTCCTAAGATTTTATCACGTGGCAGAGTACCGTTGGGGAGTAATCCTCCAATTGAATGCCTTCTTGGAGAGCAAGATTTTGGTGAACCATTCTCACCGCTTAAACTTGTTTTACAGAGCCGTAACCGTGCTATCTCGTCATCCTTTTTGGTCAATGCATCTTTTAGAGAAGTCACCTATATTATCACCCGAAAAAGGTGAAGAATTAGAAAAAGAAAGATCAATGACAATAGAAAAAATGTTTTGAAACAAGTGTCAGATAATGTCATAATACAATTAGAGATAAAAACAATGAAACCCTAAAAGCATACTTGTTCCATGAGTTCTCGAACGCCCCTCCCCTCTTTGTTGCTACGAGCTGCACCTAACTCAACGCCAGACACCCGTTCAGCAAATTTCAATGTACTTATAGTTTCGGAGAAAGATTCCACATCCGGGTTGAGCTGAACAAACATAAGAGTCTTTGCCTGACCCCCTAAAATATGCACCAGAGAAGATAAGAACCGATAAACTCAACCAATATCAGCTACAAACATATATAGATTTAACATTACGAGTACCTAAAGAGCTTTGCAGAACTTGAGTAAGCTTGCTGTTTCTATACGGCACATGTTGACTCTTTTGCGCGAGCGCAAAAATGACATCTCCAAGAGCAGATAAAGACTTGTTGATATGTTGGGCTTCTCGTAATCTATCCCCGGTTGCTTCAGAACGATCGACTCTTTCACTTCCAGCAAGATCAACCAAGTGTAAGTTACCACGCAAAATAGCATTTGTCTCCAGATCCATTCCACGAACATGAACAGTTAAGATACTGAATCATAAAAAGTTTTAAAGAATGTCATTCACTCATTCCCCATCATATAAATTTAATATAAAAAATGGAACCGAAAAAATTATCATGATAGGAAAACCTGTGAGACCGACTGCTCCTTTCGTTCAAGGCGGTGGCACCTACAGCTCGATTCATTAGCCCAACATTCATCAACTCGAGGACGTCTGCGGTTGATGTAACTGGGTGCATGCTAGCATCAGGAACAGCTAACCCATTTGGTTGCGTAGAACTCCATATCCCAAGTGTGTGAAAATCAAGGTATACATGTAAACGCTCAAAGAACAAAAAAGAATTACAAGACTAGTACTTGTTCTCTGCTTATTACTCAGTTTTCCGTTCTACTACTTAGGGAGTTAGGGTTGTGCAACGGTCCCAAACTAGAACCAGAATCAAAAAATTGGAAACTTTAAAACCTAGAATCGGACTAAATGGTACCCCAATACCGGTTTGGTCTGATTCCACTATAATCCAGTTAGGTTTCACGATCTAGTCCCGAGTTGTGCTTACCCCTAGCATTATTGATCCCTCTATGATAGTTTTATGACTTTGCATCAAGCATAAGATATCATGAAGCTATTTTTTAAGGTAAGGATGCTCATATGGTTTTTCTAAAATACACTGCACAATATAAACAAAAAATGAATGAAGTCAAACAAGAGCTAGATGTGAAGGATATCTTCTTTGAGTAGTATCACTTGATAACAAATCACGAACTTGCTCGTTGTAGATCTCAACCATTTGAACACCAATTTCATATTCAAACGAGCTTCTCCTGGCTTGGGAGAGATGAAATAGATCATTTAAGGCTCGGTAGTTAACCCCCCAGTCCTCTTGAGATGATAAATTGGGTCCCGTCTAGAAGAAAGGCACAAATTAAGTCAAAATTTATGACAAAAAATCAAAATCTTACGATATACATTTACAAGCTACAACACTTACCATAGTATACGTCTTCCCGGAGCCTGTTTGACCATATGCAAATATACACACATTGTATCCATCAAGCACTGATCGAATAAGCGGTTGAGTATCAAGAAACACTTCCTCTGCAAGCACATAATGTTTATAAAAAGAATGATAAGAATTTATACACATTTGTACATAAGATTACAATGATTGAGACCTTTTGATGAATTGTGTTTGGTGATGGTAGGGGAAAAAACCTTGTGTTGCTGCAGGGTTGAAGACCTTATTGAATTTGAAGAGTCGATGGCTTTCTTTGACTTGTTTCGACGGGTTTGTTACAACCAGCTCACCATTGTCGCCAATATACTCTATGGTTGTCTGTTTTTGGCTTTGACCCTTGAGGAATGGCCTTATGCGACAGTAAACTCTGATATTCCCTGTTATAACAAGATAGAAATGAGGTAAACAGTTTTTTTTAGCAACAGTACAATTTGGGGGTGTTTTTTATAACCTCTGATCTCTTCAAAACCTTTTTCTCCTTGAAAATATGGAGGTTCTAAGAAAAATAGACTGTTTGTTTGGTTAAAAACCTTTTTATAACCTCTTATCTCTTTAAAACCTTTACCAACTTCTTAATAACTCTAAAACCATCTTTTATATTTAAGAAGTGAATCAGACTTATGGCATTTAACCTCTGAAAAAACAAACACCTTTTATATTTTTATGCAATATAATACCTTTCAGATCTTGGACTTCGTTGTACAACTTTCGGTTTTCTGTTAGGACTGTGTGGTAATTTTGTGCAGCATCCACAAGCCCCTGAATCTCCAAACCTGTTAACATTAATAATACATATGTACATCAAGAGCGGCATGAAAGCAAATTGAATGTAACAAGATACATGTATACACCGAAAATCTACCGAATTGATTTATTTCCTCTGAATAAATTTGCTGTGTCCTCAGAACTTCTTGTTTAATGGATTGAGAACCCATACGCAATTCCTGGAGTACCAAAATTCCACATCATGTAAGCGTGAAATTCCAAAACCATTCTTAGGGCCACTTAGGTATGAAAGGTTACACAAACCTTTAGAGACTTGTGCTGAAAATCCATAAAGCTTTTGTAGCCGCGTTCTTTCTTTTTCCATCTCAGAAACTTAGATTCCGTAACTTTTTCAAGCTCTTTCACCCTTTTCCATGAATCTGTAACAAGATTTTCAAGATCCGACATCTTCTTCTCTAGCTCGGATAGAGTTTCCCTAGCATGTGTTTCAAGCTGCACAAAACGCTTCTCGTATGTTTCCCTTGTGACATCTAATTCCTGCTTTAATTTCGAAATTTCTAAATTACAGTCCTCGTTTTCTTTCCTCAGCCTAACTATTTCTATCTCTTCAAGGCTTTTATTCTTCTCTATCTTACTCTTCTCAGCCTGCAAAAGTACCCAAAAAAAACTCAACCCTTATGGATGATGATTATTAAAGCAAAAAGGTGTTAACATGACCCAATTTTAGGGTAGCTTTGCCTAAATGCATTCCCCATTGGAAGGTGTTGCTTTTGTTATAAGATATACAATACTTGTATTGTTGTATTCCTGTTTTCGTATTTACTTCTCTTTGATGTGATTATTGCATGTGTGATATTGTATTCATAAATGATTGCCGATTTCTCAACAAAACACATATCAAGAAGCAACTACCAAAGCGGTAAAGAGTCACCGTTCTTCAAGTTTAGGAATATAACCGAAAGCTAAGAAAGGCACCTTTATATGCTGGAGCTGATTCCTAATGATCTGGCAGGAATGCCAAAACAAAAATTATCGTTAAAATAGAGAATAGGTAGGTAAAACAAGCTGCCTCCATGCTAACTAGCAAACTCAAGTTACCTCATTTTCTTCTGCCACACCGGTTACAAGAGTTTGAAGCACTCCAAATTTCATTTGATACCTCTCCTCACGAGTCTTGTATAGATTGTTTTGCTAAAGGTTCAAAAAGGATGCAGTCATGTAAATTCGTTAACCGGAATGTCTACACATGAACTTTTACCTTTTTGAAGTCTTCTGCTTGTTTTGAAATTCGTTGCTCAGTCATTTGAACGAGATTTTTCAGCAGGGAAGCAACTCTCTACACAGTAGACAATGCATGTATTGTATTATTTATTAATTGGTAATTAGATGTAAATTTACAAGTGATATTAGAACCTAATAATTGCCTTACATCGGGTACATCCTCTTTATTGTTCTCGATGCTGGCATCAAGAATCTTATGAATGATATTAAAGAGTGACTGAGAAGATGCATTCTGTAAAGATAAGCTGCATCAAGATCAAGCCTATACGATTTAACAAAGTGGAAACAGAAAAGCAGTGAAGTAATAACCTCTAAATTGTTTAGTTTCGTCATTTCTGGCACTTTAGCAGCAACAAGATCGCCTACTAAAAGAGGGAATGTGAGTTTGACAATATGAATGACATTACATAATAAAAATCAATAAGTAAATATTACAAATATATATAATCATCCCTGATCATTGGCATCAATCATTAAGTGAGGGTTTTGTTATTTATAAATTGATTATATAAAAATATATATAATATGCCATGGTTTCTGACTATAAGATTTAAAAGAATAAAAGATAAAGTATATTATATTAAGTAATAACCAAAGTACCAAACGTCCGAAACTCTTTATTTGGTCATATTGAAACTAGCTCAAACTATCAGAAGACGGAAACTTATAATTTAATGGAATCAAAATTATAAGGGTGAAATTTATATAGTTCATGAATTCTTATAGATTTTTTAGTTCCATTTCTTTAGTATTCGAAAATTCAAATAATATCTGACATTCACAGATGTGGATATCAAATTAGTGCATAAGACGTGTGTTCCACATATAACAATACCTGCAGCGCTTTCTGTATATCTAAAACCACCATCATAGTCATTGTTTGAACCATCTAATTGCCCATTTGCACTCCCATAACCGTCCGGGTGCAAATTCATGACTAAAAAGCTGAAAACTTGGTTCCTTGAATGTATCTATAATAGTGCTGAAAGTAGAAATATTTGTTAAATTACAATTTAAACAACCGTAAATGTAATAAACACAAAATAAAACAAATAAGTATGACATTTTCTTCAATTCATAACTGTATTCGACTTAAACCCTCAATTCCAAGATTCATGTAATTCTCTAGAACTCTACTTGATTTCCAGCTTATAATCTAAGTAGAGCAAGTCTAGCAAAAGAATTACTGGAATCTCCTCTAAAAACTTAGCACATTACTTAATTTCGCCATATTCATAACCGAACTTGGGTAACTGTAACATCATTTAAGTTTCACAAAGGGTTTTTGGATGTGCATTTAAATTGATTACTATGGTTCTCTTATTTTCTGGTTATTTAGGTCAAGATAATCCAATCTGAAGAAGTGGGTAAAAACTTGTCATAAAATTGATAATCTAGATTAATGTACATAACTATACCCTACTTTAAGAACCGATTATCTGATTCTAGATAAATGTACATAACTATACCCTACTTTAAGAACCGATTATCCGATTCTTCAAGTAACATTAATCATTTTTAAAATTAACCTCCCTGGAGGTGGTTGAAGGTGAATGACTTGAAGATAAGACTTTCCAAAGGAGGAGTCCAATGTTCAAATCTCATTGGCTTCAAGCCTTCAACTTTCAGGGGGGCATCATCTCTTATCTTAGGATTGGTGGTTTACCCAGTTTCATCAGGCACTGGGTTTGCCAGCCAGGTCAACAAAGTTGATTCGGGTGGGATTTCTTGGTTAACCAATAATAATAATAACAATAATCACTTTAAATACCCAACCGCCCCTTGAATTCCATAAACCTTGACCTCCAATTCTTGAATCCAGCTAATTTCTACAGAAATTGCTACGATTTTCAGCAAGTTTTCAGCTAACAATCAAAAGAGACAAACGAATGATATCTAAAACAATCAAACAACACAACAAAGTCCCATTAAAAACCTAACACATTGCTCAAATTAGCTAACTTATCGCATGATTTCAAGACAGATCATCAGAAAATTCAGAAATTCGAGCTGTTTTCAAGAGAAATCTTCAGTTCCTCGTCTAGTTATTGAAAACCCATGTACAAACCTAACGCATTTATCAAATGCTGGCAAAAAATTGTAAATTTCCCAAAATCTCATAAAACCCAATTTCTAAATTCAGCTAATAATTTAAAAAAAAATTCATCTCACAGCATTCCATGACAGATCTACTTGAACCCAGATGGAAAAACTTAAAAAGCAAAATTAATAACAAAAGATTGAAGATATAAACAAACCTTAGGAAGATCTCTCTGACTAAAAATCTTCAACAGAAAATGGTACTTTTTTTCGTTTAAATTAAAAGAAAATTTAAGAGAAATAGGGGATCCACCAAACAGATACACTGATTGAAGCCGATTTCTTGTGATTTTATGAACACAAGAGATGAGAGGATAGATTAGAAGGGATGAAAATTGAAAAAGGAAACGAGGGGTGACCGCGGTGGACTGGGCTGCTGATTCTTTTTTGGATTGTTTCTTTTACTTTTTCAAAATAAAATATTAAAAAAAAAAATATTTCAAACTTAATTCGTGAATCGTGAAGAAGGTGTTGTTGTTTGTTTAGATTTTGGATATGATTCCCGCCTTGTGTACTTGTTTTATTGTGCTTGTTGGAAGACATGTTTTACTATGAGATTGGTGTCAAGATTTTTAAAGATTATTTTAAAAGAGTTTTGATTTGAATTTAAATTTAAGATATTGATTCATAAAAAAAGGTATTAATGCTAAAATATTTTTATCATTTTAGACTTTACAGTATTCAAATTATCAAAATTTTGAAATGTTTATCGGTTTTGATCGCGTAGGCCTGTTTACTTGGGCCTTGTCTGGCACATGGGTCTTATTCGTGAAACATCACCTTCTCCGAGCCGGATTCTCTAGTGGCCCGTCGTCCTTACCTGATTCTCTGCAGGGGACAAGCAGTTTTTTGTAGGGTACGGTTGACTATCCGGGTTTAGGCACAAAGGTTTTGCATGAACAAACCTTCTCATTGGTGGGTCAGATAAAAAAGACATCAGACGACGGAGCGCCTGGACAACCAATGATAAGGAGTGCTTTTGAAAGGTCGCGCACGACGAGGAAGATATAAATGTTTGTGTTCCGCCTAGTGAAGAAGGTAATGCCCAAAAAGGCAAAAACCATTTACTATTCCCATAATCGCACACTCTACTCCAGCATGAATCCAGACCTTGGCATCGGAGTGTCGATGCAGGGAACCCCTGCGCTGCTGCCAACCTTTGTCTCTTCTTCTTCTGTCTCTCTTATTCTAGGTACTTGGTACTCATATGGAAGCTTACTACTCGACCCGATAAGTGTATTGATTGTCCACGCACAAACAATAATCAATTGTTTGGGTTAATAATATAACGTAACGTTTTAGTTTAAGTTTATATTAAAAGAATCAACATATTTTCAACATTTTTATTATACAGTCTCTGTGACTTTTTTTTCACATTAAATTTCTTGTAGATTCTACACGTTTAAATAATTAGTTATATTGAATAATTAATTTAACATTTTGATTGTTTAAGGAAGATAACCAAACTAGTAGAAACTAAAGACATGTTGCTTTTTATAATAAAAAACCTTAAATTAAAATGTCACTGTCATTTTTTAACATGAACAACCGGTTACCATAAATGAATTTTACAATTAAAATAAAAAATATGTTAGTAATTAATATCTGTTTTTCATAAAACCATAAACTTTAATCGTATTAAATGCAACGGAAGCTTTTTAAAAATTACGAATTCTGTACACGTATCATCAAGTATACATAAGATAAGTAAACGAAAAAGCATATAAAATTTAAACCTTTGTAGTTGATGATAAAAATATATGAACGAAATGCTTTCGGTATACACCGATGATGACACGATCGAGCGCTGTACACAATATTTGGTCGTGGTGTGGTGTGGATTTTGTAACACACTGAAACCAAAGGGGACGTGTGATGTGTGCGCATGTATATATATAAAATAATAATAATATTAATAGTTTTGATTTAATTAAACTCTAATATAATATATATCCTAATAAATATTTTTGTTATTTAAACCTTGAACTATCCACATAATTATATGTCAGATATTTAATTTCGATCTTGTGGATTTCTTTTGTAATAAATATTATTAGTTTGTTTGCTTGTAATTTAATTCAAGACTTTGTTTAGTTGTTTCTTTATTTTACAAGTAGAGGGGGCATTTATGTAATAGTTGGAAAGTTGATTTTATTCCCATGTAAAAGTAGACCCGCCTAGGGTTTCTCAATCTGTAATACGAATATTCAATTGCAGCCGCCGCATTTGAGAAAAAAAAACATTCTCTGACATATTCATCATCATTCTAGCAATCATTGAGTTCTTATTTTGTTTGCCTTGAATATTGGTGTGATTAATATACACGAGTGCTGAAATATTACTGGAAAATCATTAACAACAATTGGTATCAGAGCTCAGGAGGTGGATTTCAACTGATTTGTATTCGGTTTCAGTGCTGTTCTTCATTAAAAAACCCACGGTTTGATCCATATTTCTTCTTAATCTTTCTGTTTTTCGTGTTTATTCATTATATAGTCATCTAGTATTCCTTATACAGTGATTTCGAGTTGTTTAGGTTCATTCATTACCTGTTTTTGTCTTTAACAATCTGATTATTATCATTCAAAAACTCATGGGTTCTGATTCGGTTTTGGTCCACTTTTTATAGATTTTTAGGTGTTTTGGTGTGTTTTAAATACCTACAAGTGTTTAAAATATTTTTCCAATCATTTAGAAATATTTTTAGGCCAAAAACTGCTTATTTTAATTCTGTGAAAAATCTGGAAAATCATAACTGTTGAACTTCGGACCTTTCATCTCGGACCTCTTCGGATCATATTTCGATACATTTCGGACCAAATTTTAACAAATTCCGGACCTCGGACTCATCCGAACTTCGGACCATCCGAAGTTTTTAAAGTATTTTTAAAACGCTTAAAATTACTTGTGCTTCATTTTAAATTTCCATCTCGGACCATCCGAACTTCGGATCCAATTCGAATTCGGTCATTTTAAGTTGCAAAATTATTTAAGTGTCCATCCGAACTATCACTGTTCATCCGAGATTCGGTCCATCCATATTTCAGACCATCCGAGTTTGTTCAATCAGAATTCGGTCCATCTCATTTTCTCTGTTCATCCGAACTTCTGACCATCCGAAGTATACTGTTCATCCGAAGTTCTGAACATCCGAAGTATACTGTTCATCCGAACTTTAGCCCATCCGAAGTCAACTGTTCATCCGAACTTCAGACCATGAGAAGTCAACTGTTCATCCGAACTTCCGACCATCCGAAGTCAACTGTTCATCCGAACTTCTGTTTATCCGAAATTAAGTTTCCACCTTCAAGATCTCATTCTTTCTAATCAGCACTATTAACCATGTCCCGAGAGGCACTTGTCCTAGGATCTGAGAACAGACCACCTGTTCTATATCCTGATGAATACGAGCAGTGGAAGTCCAGATTCATTAAATTCGTCGGTATGCAACCCAATGGAAATCTTATGCTCCAATCCATTACCGAAGGCCCAGTCATCTATTATCGGGAAATAGCTGTCAGGCCCGAAGCCGACCCACCTGTTCTCGCATCTAAAGTTGAACGTGAACCTGCAAATGAGGGAGAGAGGGACAGACAGCATGCAGACAAAAGGGCGGAGTATATGATCTACCAAGCCCTTCCCACTGATATTCTTGTTGGGGTGGACAACAAGATGTCTGCCAAGGAAATGTGGGATGAACTGGAGGTTCAAATGTTGGAGGCTGATTTAGACGACAGAGCTAAGATTGAGGAGGCAAAGGCTAAGTTCATTGAGTTCAGAGCCAAAGACGGAGAGTCTCTTCAGGCCACATTCACCAGATTCTATGCTGTTCTGAATGAGCTAACAAAACTGCACATCAAGAAAGATAAGGATGACATCAACATCCAGTTCTTTGCTTCCTTAGCCCCTATATGGCAAGTTGCATGCCGAGCCACTAGAAGAGTGTTGGATATTCCAAATGTGTCTATTAATGTGGTTTTCAAGGAACTGAAAAATTATCAGAGAGATGTCGATTATCAAAAGCAGATGGCTATACAGTTAGCATCCCTATTACTCTCTGCAAACACGGGCATCAAACCAGCAGATTCTTTGGCCCTTATCTCCAACAAGAACCTATCTACTGCATCCTATGCTCAAGGTTCTTCGTCATCTCAGTGCAGATATGTTTCACTCCCGCGTGAGCCTTACGATGAAGAAGAGGCGACGATTCAGGAACAGATGACTAATCGTCTTCAACAAAGACGTAACAAAACAAACAATCACCTTCGCTATGACACCGGTCCGCGGAGGTCTTCTGATGATAGGAGGGATGACAGGAGAAATGAGAGGAGAGACGACTACCGCAGAGATGATAAGAGAGACGACTATCGCAGAGATGATAGGAGGGATGACTATAGAAGAGATGATAGAGATGACCGACGATATGATAACAAGAGGGACTATCGGGATGATCACCGTTATGACAGGCATGACGTTAGAAGGGATGATCGGAGAGAGGATAGACGAGACTACAATCGTAGAGATGATCGAAGGGATGAAGAAGAGACAATCGAAGGGACTATGATCGTAGAGACAATTGGAGAGATGACAGCCGCGAACCTCGTAGAGCTGAAAAGAGGCTGGTTGAAAAGAGAGATGAAAGACCAAGAGCTGATGAGCCAAATGGGAATGACGAACGTCTGTGCTATAAATGTGGAAAACCGGACCACTTTGCTCGGGAATGCAAAAACCAATTTGAAAGAGACGTTGGATATTATGAGCGGAAGCTGGAGGCCGCTAAAAAGAGATCTGATGCTATGGCTTTGGTTGCCCAAGAGGATTATTGGGACGATGCGGATTCTGACGAATAGGACGACAAAGGAAAGAATTGTTACATGGCAGATCGTATTGGACTGGCTGAATATGCTTCAACGTTAGATTCAGAGTCAGACACGGCTGCTGAGGGGGAGACACATCAAGATCCACCAGCATGTCTGATGGCCAGATCCGGGGATCCTGAATGTTCATCGTCAGATTCTGAGGCACATGAGGTACATTCCTTTTACATTCCAAAGCATGTAAATAATTTATCTGTACAAAGTGAATGTAACTTGCACACATAAATACTTGATCTAGAAGCTAGATTAAATGCTGAAACGGAAAAGTGTGTCAAGGCTGAACATCTAGCCCAAACCTTAAAAAAATCATCTGAGTTATATCAAAAGAAGTGGTTAACTAATCATGACGTGATAAAAACAGATGCTAATTGAAAAGGTAGATGTTCAGGATAGGAATACGTATCTTGAATCTTGTATGGATAAACTATCAAATGAAAAGAACTCTTTAAAATCAGAAATATCTGTTCTTTCAAAACAATTAGAGACTGTAAGTATGGAAAATATAGATAGTTTAGAAAAATATAAAATGATAGAAGAAGAAAGAATAGGTTTGTACTCTCGCATAAAGACCCTAGATGATGAATTTTTAAAACGGGGAACAGAACAAACTATTCACTTAAACCAACCCAAAGAGACTAGGTTTTGTCATTCCAAACAAGAAATTAATTTTAAAAATCTTAAGTACTTGGAAAAGGTTCAACAAGTTTTACCTATTTTTTATGACATGACATATATGGGTGCTGGGTTGAAATCTTCGTTTATCAATCATCGGAAGAAATTTTAACCCAAGAGGATGAGAAACGAAATGAAAATAAAGAAAAAGAAATATCTTTTAAATATGAAGAGCTAAATGAGAGTTATCCTTATAGAGTACCTACTCTATAGGAAGATTTCTTGTCTAGTTATTCAGAGGCTGAAATGAAAGCAGAACCAGTCAAACCAATCCCTCATCTTTATATTCCTACAAAAGTTCTTCAACATAAAATCAAAGTTTTAGAAAAGGAATTAAAGTCAACTCGAAAGAAAGCTCTTGATTATCAAGAAGCTCTTCTTAAGAGTGAGGAAAAATTGGTAAACCAAAGTTTTCAACAAACTGTAGAATTAACTATCTACAAAGAAAAATTTGACATGGTTTCAGAAAGTTTAAAAGAACCAAAAGTTTCTAACCCTATCAAAATCCCACTCATGTCATCTAAAAAAGGTAAAGCTAAGGTTAAAATTTCTTTTATCAGTTTTAAAAGGTGAGTGCTCAAAACCTTTCAAAGCTATGGTTTCAAAGAAGACTCAGATTCAATCCAAGTCTTCTAAGAAACCCACTCACCAAGAAAAAGAAAAATCTTCAAAATCTAAGTCTTCCATGCGTACTAACTTTCGTTGTTTTGTTCCTAAAAATCATGTGAGAAGAGTGCCAAAAACGTCTATGCAAGATTTTTCAAGTTTTTTTTGTGAAGAAGGCTGTTATGCCAAATGATTTTGTTTCTAGAGATAGGTGGCATGTAATCTCAGAAAAAAATATTTGTGATGATGTATCGGATTTTATGTCTTGTTTAAAGTATTCTTTTAGTGACTTGTTTAAATTATGTCCAACTCGTTTTAGACGTCAAGTACCTGAAATGAATGCTTTTGTACCTTATCCTCCTAAGAGAATTCGTAAAAAGAAATAAAAAAAATGTTGCATCATTGGCCTCCACAAAAAATGAGACTTGTACTTTGCCTAGGCCCAAAACCAAAGTGTAACATCCGGCACTAAACCAGGTTAGCAACTATGACCTAATCAGTGTTTATTAGAAATTTATAACCTAATCAATGGTCATTAGCAATTAATCAAGGTGATTAACAATGTTCATAAGGAAATTCAACTCAATTGGAATCAATTTCATCGGTGCGATGAATCGGCAAATCAAATAATCCGGTCGATTTACGGTATGATGGATTAATTTAACTAAGTGCATAACTAAATTATGATTACTGACACTAATCATACACTAATACATTTACTTAACATTAATTATGCAAGACTAAAACAATTCATTAAACTAATGCAATCATAATTATTTATGAATTTACATAAAAAGGAAGATACAAGAATACACTTTGAAATACATTTATACAAAAAAATGAAAATACACCATGGCCGGCCATAGGGAGGGTACACCATAGGTGCTGACCTCACTTTTTTATTACACAACTCCATTCCCTTTCATTTCACCATCCTCTTTCTTTTCAACCAAGATCTTACACTCAACCTTCAACATCACCATCATTTCAAGATCTTTCAATCCTCTATAAATAGAGGACTTCTCTTCTTTCATTTCCACACTTCACAAGCCAAAAACCTCTCCTTTTCTTTCATTAAAATCCGGCCAAAGGCCTCCTAGAAGGCCAAGAGTTTTGCAACTTTTTGTTCTTCAAGTTTTCAAGGATCTTTTGTGCAACCAAGTTCAAGAACACTTCCTTCTACTCATTTGCATTCTTATATTTCATCAAAGTAAGTAAATACTAACTCATAACATCTTATATTTATGTTTATATAAGTCTTGCATAATATATATAATCACCACCAACAACAAGTTTCATAAAAACTCAAGTTTATAAGTCACTAATTTTTGTTTTTAAGTTGTTTTCTTCAAATGTGTTTATAAATATACAAAAACATCATGAAAGTGTAAATTATGAAAAACAAGTGATATATATATATATATATATATATATATATATATATATATATATATATATATATATATATATATATATATATATATATATATATATGTTTTATAACTTTTATATAAGTAGTCTTTGAATAAACAACAAGAAACACTAGTTATTTCAAGTTTATGAACTACGGAATTTCGGCAGAATTGTTGCATCAACTTTGAAAAATCATAACTAATTCATAACTTAACGAAATGAGTTGATTCTTGTCTCAAAAGTTAGATCTATGTCTTAACTAAAAATCTGGAAGTTTTCATAATTTATTATGGAGTTTAGAACCCCCAGATATTGTTTGGGAACCCGAAAGTTTGACAGCTCAAAAATGGCCAACATAGGGTAATGTTGGGTGATTTAAAACATAACAACATTTATACATACATATTATCATATATGGGAGTCATTAAATCCCTTATATCATTTAGGACTCGGTTAAACGCGTCCGGTGTCATCACTCATCAACAACGAAAATCGTCGTTTTTACGATCATTTTTGCCATCAACATGCGGTGAGTCTTCATAGCCCCTATTTTCACTATCTATTGGAGTGGAAATACATGCACTATTTTTATATGGACATCAAAACTGTTTATTTCTTATATGTATTACATGTGTGGATCCATCAACCCTCAAATCATGAACCGTTAATTGGATTTATTTGTAAGCGCGAATATATTGTGGATAGATCTATCGGGAGTCATGTCCCCAGTTCAGGTTAGTCTTAATCGGCTAACGGCGGGATGCATATATATTCAACAGACGGTATTACGTATAGATCCGCTGCACATGGCAAACTCATTTAATTAAGCTTCGGTTGCATGATGGTTTATGTAATACATACACGGAATTTATGCTTTATAAATTCAACTCATTTGATAATGTCCATACAACTGGTCTTTTTGCGTAAACCTATGAGCTCACCAACAATCTGTTGACGTATTTTAACATGTATTTTCAAGTGATTAAGGCATGCACATTTATCGGAAGCATTCCAAGGCTTCCGTTCATTTTGGAGTCGCATTATTTTCAAACTCGGAGATTTATTTGCATCTTTATTGATAAACTAAATTGTGTATTTAAATCTTGGTATTTTAAGAACTACTTACGCTGTATTTTGGTTATGTAAAACAATATGTATATTTGAAGTCAAATCAATGTATTTTTGAAAACGTCCATATAGTGGTCGTTCGTTATGATTATGGTTACACTTCCGCGACGTCACGCTTCGTTGCCAACCGGGGTAACGGGGGTGTGACACAAAGCAAATGTCAAACAAGTCTCAAAAAGTCAAAAACCAAAGGTAATTTCATCGCCTAAGGTTCCAAAGCCTGTTAAATCCTATTATCAATGGATTCCAAAAGGCTCAGCATTTGGTCCACACATAACTGCAAAATGGGTTCCTAAGACTGCACACATGCCATATTCACCTGGAACACCTAACCCAAAAGGACCCATCTTAAGATGGGTACCCAAAGTTGTGTGATTTTAATGCAGATGGTTCTTGGTTACTTCAGATCAAGACCCGAACTTTACTGAATTGGCTTCTAGTTATCATAGGCTAGAACCCGTTCTTCTGCTTGTCGGTTGTGCTTAAACCGACACGTTTGGCTTCTGTACACACAGCTCAGGACCCGGTCTAAAATCATCATGTTTTCTGAACATCTCGGTTCAGAACACGGTTTGAATGTCAATTTATGATGGATCTGTTTAAATGCCTACAGATTTTCATTGTATGTATTCTTTGTTTTCAGCAAAAATCCATCTGGTATATGGATTCGGGTTGCTCTAAGCATATGACTGGGAGAAGAGAATTGTTTTCCAACATTGTAGAACAATATTGTGGGACAGTCAAATTCGGGAACAACCATCATGCCCACATAAAAGGATACGGGGATTTAGTTCTGAATAATCTAGTCATCAAGGATGTTGACTATGTTGAGGGATTATCACATAATCTGTTTAGCATAGGCCAACTCTGCGATAAAGGATTAAAAGTTACATTTAGGGTTAAGAACTGTAGTGTTAAGAGTATGGATGGTAAATAAATATTATCCGGTTCCCGTAACTCTAACATTTACACAATCGATGTAGCTAAGTTTATGGTTAACGATAGCATTTGCCTTCTTTCAAAAGCCTCTTCAAAAGACTCTTGGTTGTGACATCGTAGGCTATTCCACCTGAACTTTCAGAACATCAACAAGCTCGCTGCAAAACAACTGGTGAAAGGACTCCCAGAACTGAGATATGAAAAAGACCATCTATGTGGAGCTTGTGAGAAAGGAAAAATGAAAAGATCATATCACAAATCAAAACCCGAACCATCATCGAAGAGAGTGTTGGAGTTACTTCATATGGAAATATGCGGACCCATGCGAACTCAAAGCATAAATGGAAAGTGATATGTGTTGGTTATCGTTGACGACTATTCACGATATACCTGTGTTAAATTCTTGCGATCCAAGGATGAGACAGCTCAAGAGATCATTGATTTTAATAAGAGTGTCGAAACCCAACAGCAGTTGTCCGTTCAATCAATCCGATCTGACAACGGCACGGAATTCAAGAACTTGGTAGTAGAGGGCTTCCTTCGATCCAAAGGTATTCAACATCAATATTCTGCTGCTAGAACACCTCAACAAAATGGAGTCGTAGAAAGGCGTAACCGTACCCTTGTGGAAGCTGCACGTACAATGCTGACTTATTCAAAGCTACCTCCGTTCTTGTGGGCCGAAGCCTTGTCAACAACTTGCTACACGCAGAATCGCTCCATAATCCATAAGTGTTTCAATAAAACTCCATATCAACTCTTTTTGAATAAAGTACCTTTTATCAAGTACTTATGTGTATTTGGTTGCAGGTGCAACGTGCTTAATGACAAAGGCAACCCCGGGAAATTCAACGAGAAGGCGGATGAAGCGATCTTCATTGGATACTCATCCAACTCGAAGGCATAGCGCGCATACAACACTCGCACCAGAATAGTCAATGAGAGTGTGCATGTCACATTCGATAAAATGGCTGAACTGGCACCCGAAGTTGATCAATCAGGACCATGCATTACACCAATGCCTGGAGACTCTTCTTCTGAATCTACTTCTTTTTCTCCTTCTACTTCAGTTAATTTATTTGATCCTTTTTATGTAGAATTTTTTGGTCCTAGTACTAATACTTCTAATGTTTCTTCTTCTGTAGTTAACACATCCAACGATTCAACTGCGCAACAAATTCCATCTGATCCTTCTTCATCCACTTTATACCCACATCCATCCACTTCATCCACTAATACATATGCAGCTGAATCTACTCCAGAAATACCCTCACACATAATGCCAAACATCATGCCTACATCTGAGCACCTTGAACTCGAACCGGAACCAGTGGTACCTTCTTTCGAAACCATTGACCATGACTCCTCATTCATTCCCACACTCACCACTAAGGTTCCATCCCGTTCACCCCTTCCACACGAGACAAAATAGACCCGGAGTCACCCAACCGAACAAGTTATTGGTGATCTCTCGACCGGTGTCCAAACCCGAAGGGCGTCTGCTAATGAAGGTCTCTTTGTGTCATTCCTTAGTATGATAGAGCCTGCTCGTGTGGATGAAGCCTTGAAAGATCATGACTGTTATTGCAATGCAAGAAGAGCTCAACCAGTTTGAACAACTCAGAGTATGGCGGTTAGTTCCCAAGCCCAAAGACCGAACAATTATCGGAATAAAGTGGATCTATAAGAACAAATGAGACGAAAATGGTATTGTGGTAAGAAATAGAGTTAGACTTGTCGCCAAAGGCTACCGACAACAAGAAGGCATAGATTATGACGAGACCTTCGCTCCAGTTGCACGTATAGAAGCTAGCAGAATCTTCTTGGCGTACGCGGCACACAAAGATTTCAAAGTGTATTAGATGGACGTCAAGACAGCCTTCCTTAACGATGAATTTAACGAAGAGGTGTACGTTGAACAACCCCCAAAATTGTTGATGCACATAACCCTGACCATTTATATGTGCTAGACAAAGCCCTCTATTGTTTGAAACAAGCACCTCGCGCATGGTATGACAGTCTGTCTAATTTTCTTATCTTTGCTGGTTTCAGCAAAGGTGTGGTGGACACAAAATTGTTCACAAAAATAGAAGGACCGCACATAATGCTAGTCCAAATCTATGTCGACGATATTATATTTGGATCTACTGACACTAACTTCTGTAAGGTTTTTTCATCCCTAATTTCTTCATCGGATTACAAGTCAAACAACTTGAAAATGGGATTTTTGTGAACGAGTCGAAATATACTCTTGACATCCTCAAGAAGTATAAGTTAGACTCTTGCACGAGTATCGCAACTCTCATGGCTTCAAACTGTAAGTTAGACACTGATCCTTCTGGGAAAAGTGTCGATAATACATCTTAAAGAGGGATTATTAGATCCTCACTGTATCTTATGGCCAGTAGATCAAATTTAATGTTTTCAACATGTCTTTGTGCTCGTTTTCAGGCCGACCCAAAAGAATCACACCTAACTGCGGTAAAATGCATTTTTCGTTATCTTAAGGGTACACCCGATCTTGGTCTCTGGTATCTAAAAGGAACCAATTTTGATCTTACTGCCTTTTCAAATGCTGATTTTGCAGGTTCTAGAGTTGATAGGAAGAGCACATCAGGCGGAATACAGTTCTTGGGAGACAGACCGGTGAGTTGGTCATCCAAAAAGCAGAATTGTGTTTCAACATCCACACCTGAAGCTGAGTATGTAGCAGCTGCAAGCTGTTGCTCTCAAGTGCTGTGGATGAGAACACAATTACGTGATTATGGGTTCTCGCACACCAACATCCCAATCTACTGCGATTCTAGAAATGCGATTGCTATTTCTTGCAAACCCGTGCAGCACTCACGAACGAAACATATAGATATCATGTATCATTTTATTAAAGATCACGTAGAAAAGGGAACAATTGAATTATATTTTGTTGGCACGGAATATCAACTTGCTGATATTTTTACTAAAGCTTTAGACGATCCCCGTTTTCAGTATCACATATCGGCATGCTGAATCCACATTCTAGTTAAATATCAGACATTTTCTAAAATAATTCTATTTCAAACATACGTGTTTGAAATTCCTTTATTTTAGAAAATATCTGTTATTTAAGTTTAAGGGTTGTGTCACAAAATTAAACTTTAATATTTCCTTATATATGTACATTTTTAATAATTAATGATCCTGAAAAATTGTTATATGAATTGTTCATCATTGAGTGGGACGCTAATTTATCCAGGTTTGTCTGTATCTTAAAGGTTGAAAAGGTTCAAGAGTTTAAAATAAAAAAGAAAAAGGATATGTGTTTAATTAAGGGGGAGTATATTTTTAGGACGTTAGTTTATGTATTTTTTCGTTTTTAACTTCTATATAATTTTAAGTTTTAGGTTGGTTAAACTTTTAGATTTTAATTTTAATGCCATATGTTAGAAAAACACAAAAAGATTTTATTTGTTTTAATATATCCAAAAGTCAAAAGTATTATTATTTTTATTATTTTTGTCTTAGCTTAATTTATAAAGAAAATCACAAAAATATTTTTTTAATTCACTTTATGTAGCATTTAGTCATTACATTTTGTCTTAATTGTGGTCTTCAAAGAAAAAATCAGAAAAACTCAAAAAGATTTTTTTTAATTGGGCTTATTCTTTTAAATTTTAAGTTTGTTAAAATATTTTTTTGTTTTAGTTGTTTTGGCCCATTTATCTTTTATTTAAAACCCGGTTGGCCCATTATTCGGTGGTAAGGCGCGGATCCACTTGACCCGACCCACCCTTCCATTTAAATAAGCGGTCAAACCTTTTCTTCTTCCTTAAGTTTTCTATTTTCTTCTTCCTTATTCTCTCTCGACCGTCGCTCACCCTCCGCCGATTTCACCATTTTCAACCGATCAAGCTCCAAAAGCAACCATTTTCTTTCATTTTTCTTGCATTTTCGAGTATCTGGATCCTCAGGTAACCCATTTCATGCTTTATTTTAGTTTCTAACTTCATATATAGTGTTTTTAATTTTTGAATTTTTTAAGGTTTTTTCTCTCGGTTTTTAGTAATTTTAGCTACTTTAATATGTTCTTTTTAACTTAGTGTAGTTATATAAAGTGTTCATTGCATGTTTTTACATTAGGATCTGCATTTTCATGCATTTTTATGAATTTTGTTAACTATTCACGTTGCATGTGCATGAACATTAAAAGCTGGAAAATATTCTAAGTCCTAATTTCGGACCATCCGAAGTTCGGACCATCCGAAGTCCTATTAAAGGATTCATCTGAATTCGGACCACTGTGCATCCGAATTCGGACCACTGTTCATCCGAATTCGGATCACTGTGCATCCGCATGAGCTCCTAATCAACATTTTTCAATTTTCGATGATTTTTCTAAGTATTTTCATTTTCACCACTGTGCATCCGAATTCGGTCCACATACTTAGATTTGTTTCATGCTTTTTTCATCCGAATTTCAGACTAAACCGAATTCGGATCACTGTTCATCCGAATTTCGGCTCATCCGAAATTCAACACTTAGCATTTTTTTAAAAATTTTCCATTTTTGCATTTTTATCAAAAATCAAAAATCCTAAAAATATTTAAAGTCCTTTGCACCATTGATTAGAGTTAGGATCAGTGTTTGAGTGAAAATGTCTATTCTAACATTGGTCTCTTAACGATTGACTTTGGACTTTATTCAGTAGAATTCACATTCTACTGATAAAGACCCGATGCTTTAAACAAAATAGACAGTTTGATACTCACACTTATCGCAGACTTAGTATCAATGTTTTATTCTGTTAAGTCTGCTATTCTAACACTGCTGCATGTTTACAGGACTCATGGAACCCAAAATCGTTCTAACCCTTCCCCATTCACCTCCCGAATAATAATGTCTAACTCCCTGAGGAGTCCATCCTACCTCAATCCCAATTTGTCGAGTTTGCCCCCCACAATTGGCTACTTCACATTTCCACCTCCGCCGTGAAGCTGAGATATCTCCTTTGATATCCTCAAAGGCCACCGACTTTTCTACTCCCTAACCACCGCTATATCTGTACCTTCCATATACCTCCAACAATTCTGCCATCATCTCACCTTCGTGTCTGATGTCGAACCCCACTTCATATCTACCATAGACTGCGTTCCAGTCAAAATCACCCAAGAAGCCATCCACCACATTCTACGCCTACCTGCTGAAGCCTTTTCTATCTCTAGATATGCCTTTGCACCCATCCCTTCTCTTCTAGAAACCCTTGACGAAATAAAATCACTCGGATATGATGACCCACTCTTAAAGCCCTCTGAATTAAGAACAAAGAACCTTCATGCACACTAGAGGGTTCTGTTTGATATAATCAACAAATGTTTCACTGGGAAACATTCTGGCCACGACTCTATGTCAATCCAAGTTCTTTCCATGTTTGCCGCATTCGCGTTCGACCGTCACTACGACTACGCGGCATTCATTTTTGAGGAATTGAAAAGAGATATTCTAGAGAAAAGAACCAAGTGCGGGTGTAAGTACATACCTTTTCAACGGTTATGCAACTGATTATCTAGTACGCCATGGACAAGGACGATGACATTCATGAGCGTCCAGAATCAGATGTATATGTCACAGCCGCACTTCAACGACTAAACATCCCAAAGGGCAATCCCAGTGTACCGGTAATGACGATTCCACTGTCATTGTTACAACAAGCTGTTCAAAGCGAGCGGGTAAGGGAATATATAAGGGCTTTCTATCTCAGTCAGAACCGACTGAGCATAACAAGTCCGAAGGTGAGGCGAGAGAGAGTGAGTATGAGGGAGCAGAGGTGGCTATACAACATATTCTAGGTTTCGGTGAGAGGGAGATGTATGAGGTGAGGGAGGGAGATGAAGGTGAGGAGGCAAAGGCAGCCGATTCTGAACGGACCGTCTCTGTCAAATGAGAGGTCAAGAAGTTGCATCTGAGGGAGATCTTAGCCCCCAAAGCCGGACAACCATCCATAAGAATATCCGTCCAATGGTCGAAACAACCCACACCATCCACTTGGTATCCCCTCAAAGGGATATCACTTCATTCCACGAGGATATTGCACATACTCCATCACCCTCTCACTCAGAGAGTCGTGATGTTGAAACAGGTCACGCGTTGCCCCTAGTGACCATTCTTCGCTCGACCACAGCTCACTCCTTACTCCTCACACACAGCACGACTCCTCCGTGGTGTCCACCCCCGAACGAGCTGCCTTCATGGCGGCTCCAGAAACTTCCAGATATGAGCATCCAGTAGTGGAGCCAAAAGTGATGGAAGGAAGACCTGATGTTGCCTCTCAAATGCCATCAACATCGGGCCATCCCGGGATCAATCTAGAGATGTTAACGACAACTCTCCGTGTGTTGTCACCCAGGCTGACCTGGACGCCCAAAAGAAGGCTGCCGAGGAGCGACATTCCGACCTTTTATCATTCATTAAGGGTAAGGGTGTTGCATCTGAGGATCTGCCATCACCAGGTACCTGATCAGTCCAAGCTCAAATTTCAGAATTATCAGACAAGATGGATGCGCTCACATGTCTAATCCTTCAAGTACAAGAACAGATAAACTCCAGAATGGACCGTCTTGAATCTGCAGTTATAGAGCTACAGTGTCGTCCTCAGGCTGACTCTCATAAAATAAAACATGACGATTAGGACGACCCTGATCTCCATGAGGGGGAGAAGCGTCAAAAAGGTCAGTCTGAGGACCTGATGATGATTGTAGGGGGAGCAGAATCAGAGGGAGCAGGTATACAAGGGTCTGGGGAACAGAGTTATGGGGCTCAAGAAATGTTAGAAGACGAGCCTATGGTTGAAGGCCCGGCTCCTTTAGATCCTATGTCGGCTATGGTGGAGTATGAACCTATCTTTGAAATGGTCGAAATCATATTAGTATCTGATACAGACTCAGATATTAATAAAGACGATCCTCTGCTTACTCCAAAGCCTGAACCCAAGTCGCCACAAAAATCCTCTTCATCCTTTGAATTCTTAAATTCCCCACCCCATGTGCCACAACAAGATATTTTATCATCAATCCAAGCTTCCTCCCCTACGCTCAAAGAAACCCCACTGATCCAAAGTCCTCCCAAAGTTCAAACAATACCCAAACCTCAAGCCCAGGAACCAGAGTCTTCAGGCACTAGAATTGTGGATTCTTTTGATGCTAGGCCTGAAGAACCTGGATTCCATGATGAAAGTGATTTATATTGGGTTAGATGGTATTCAAAAGGTGGGGTACATGCTTTACCACAAGAATTGAAAGAAGAGCTAAGGCAAGAACGAAGGGGGAAAATTTTAAACTACTTGAAGCCCCTCCGGCTGAACTAGAAGAACCCCCTGTTCAAGGCCTAAAAGATTTTTTGAAGAAGTTCCCGGCAGAGCAGTTTCAGAATCCCTTTTTGGAGGAAAGATTTAAAATGGTGTTCAGGAATAGGCCTGGGTCTTTCAGCAGGCGCTTACTGATGGAACTAACCAATGTATCAAAAGCTGAACAGGCTGAGTATAATCAGATGATGCTCAGAGAGAAAAGGCCTAGGATAAATATTGGTCAAAGTCAAAGATCGTAAAGCTTGTCAAGATCCATATGTATAAGAGAGCCCGGGTGTTCACTCCTACATTCGAGGTTCTCTGAGAAGATGGAACAGTATAGGATCTGCATGAAAAAGACCTAGACTTCATGAACGTGGACGATGTTGAGTATCTCACGATAGATTGAAAAACAGGATCAAAAAACGTCTAACTCACATGACAGCGGTTGCCGCCCTTACCAGAAGCATGAATCGCCGCTCCATCGTTAAGTGCCTAAGAGACTTTCAAATGGCGATTGAGAGTGCACTGGTAAAAGTAGGTCTGAAAGCCCCGAAGCAAGACATCTTTCTACTAGGCCACTACCCAGTGTTCAAAGTTTTATTGGGAGGGCAGTTGGGAATTATATTTTTGAATAAAAAAGGACTGAAAAGATTTATGCGCTTTGAGGATTTACCTTGTTACTCCGACAGAACTATCAGATTAGTCAAAGCCGAGCTCACCAAAAGAATACAAGAAAACGATGCTCAGACAAATTCTGAACTTAAATGCAAACCTAAGGAGATTCAAGATATTCTCAGCGGCATAGAACTACTGAACGAGAGGCTACATTTGAGGCGAGCGACTAGACGGTTCGACGTCGTCCTTGGCCTCCGAGAAACTACGGATCACGCCCGAGTTCACCCACAATGATCGAAAAAGGGGAGATTGTGAGATATTTAATTTCGATCTTGTGGATTTCTTTTGTAATAAATATTATTAGTTTGTTTGCTTGTAATTTAATTCAAGACTTTGTTTAGTTGTTTCTTAATTTTACAAATAGATGTATTCCTCCTACGCAAGAGTTAGAGGGCCGACAAAGAGTCTTAACTTATCAGAATATGAAAGATGATGACAAGAAACTTTATGAGGCCGAGAACCGAGCTTTCTTATTTATCCTTATGATGTTACCTCAAGAAATTCTACACACTTTAAAAAATCATAAGACTTCTAAAGAGCTATGGGATGCTCTAGAGAAGAGGTGTGAGGGAAATCCAAGGGTTCGCAAGGGCAGAACTGAGATGCTGATACAACAGTTTTCTATTTTCAAGGCGTTGAAAAATGAGACGTTAGATGAAACAATCACTAGATTCTATCATCTTTTAACTGAGCTTGACAATCACAATGTCGATTATCAAGAGACTGAGAAGATAGAAAAGCTTCTAGATGCTTTACCGGCGAAGTGGGAGATGTACACAGCTTTAATAAAGCATGACGAAGAGAAGTTCGAGACTCTTATTCTTGAAGGTGTAATTGGAACGCTGAGTGCTTATAACTTCAAGTTACAGAAGAAAGAACGGGAGTTTGAACAGGTTCAAGATCCAGAAATGTAATTTGGAAAGTCAAAAGCGTCAATTACTAGTGAACTGAAGTCGGGGGCCACAACATTCTTCTCAGGAGAAGAATCCATTCCAGTAGAGATAGAGGAATCTAGTAGCAGGGCATTCTTAGGGTTTTCAAAACCAGAAGAAAACCAACTCATTCAGCATCTACGTCTCAAGGATACACAGAGATGTCAATGAGCGCAAAATCGGCTGAAGATCATCTGAATCTTTTAGCTTCATTTGTCGCAGCATACGGTAATTGCGTTCAAGGGAAGATAAACGACCCTACGTTATGGGAAGAAGACTACGATCAGGTAGATCCTGATGATTTGGAGGAAATGGACCTACAATGGCAACTGGCCATGGTAACTCAAAGGGTCAAGTGGTTCATGAAGAGAATGGGGAGAAATCTGAACGTAGGCAACAGCAAGGTTGGGTTTGACAAATCAAAGGTTAAGTGTTACAATTGCCAAGGCTTGGGACACTTTGCTAGAGAGTGTCAAAGACCAAAAGTAGAGAACTATCAGAATCAGAACCAAGGGAGATATCAGTCTAGTGGTTCTGGAAATCACGCATCCATCGCTGGTCTGTTAACAAATGTGTCATCTAACAGACAGCTTGATGGAACTTATGATTGGAGTACTCATCCGGAGTCGAATGCTAGAGCCTTTATGGCTGAAGTAACTGATCCTGGGGATGATAGAGCTGGAGAAGTTGCAGAGGACACCAAGCAGAACGATACAAGTCCTTTGATGGTGGAAAAGTCAGAGGATCAGTCCATTCTGGAGTTTGCTGCTAAAATGGCTAACGTGGAATCGGATCACAAAAAGGTAACTCAAAACTTTTCTACATTCCATGATTTATGTGTTTTAAGTGTTACTTTAAATGATATGTTAAACTTAGTACTAGAAACACATAACAACTTAACTGCTCAGATCCAATCATTAAAATCAGATAATGCTAGTCTTCTAGATATTAAGGAAGATCTAAGGAATAAGCTGAAAGCGAATGCTCAGGATGTCATAGTTCTAAAAGACAAATTAAGTCAACAATGTGTCAGGATAGAACTTATGTATGAGCATGTTGAAGCTTTAACCAAAGAACTTACCGTTAAGGATGTAGAATTAGTAGAATCAAGAGTTAAGGTTGCTGAGGTAAATAGTAAGATTGAAAAGTTTAGGAACTCATCTCTAAACCTAGGGAAGATCTTAGAAGCTCAACGACAATCTAAGAAACCAGTTGGATTAAGTTATCAAGAAAGTCCTCCATCGTTCAACAATAACTATGTGCCTCAACCTCAGGATAAAACCAATGAACCGGTCGAATCAGAGGTAGCAACTGGAACTGAATCTGATAAGGATAAGTCAACTAAGGTGTCTAATACTACCTCTAAGATTAAGAAAGTCAAGTTTGTGCAGTCTACTAGTGACACTATACTAGGAGAAGCTAAACCTGAAATTAATAATCAGCAAAAGCAAATAATCACTGTAGTTGAACGAAAGAAAATGACACTAGTGAGACACCTAAGTCAAAGGGCACATATAAGAAGTCGATTGATAAGATGTCATGCTTTAGATGTCATGAGAAAGGACATGTTGCGTCTAGCTGTCCTTATAAGAAAGTGGAGTCTACACCCTCTAAACCAGAGTCTAGACCTACTATAGGAAAGCCAGAACAACCAATCCTAAAACAAGTACCTAGTATTGCCAGCACTAGTAGTTCTCAACATATAGAGAAGAGTGTAAGTGCAACACCTAGGATACCTGTCAAACAAGTACCGGTGTCGATCAGACAGCAAGAAGTGATTAGGACAAATTCTCCGAAATAGAGTCCCTAGTCAGTCTAGGTCAGGACCACCACAAGCCTATAGGAGTACATCACCTAGAAGAACTTACACTCCAGTTAGGTCTCATACTCCTCAAAGACAACAGACACCAGGTAGAGCAAGAGATATTAAACTGAAATGCATTATAATCGAAACTATTCAAGGGCTCAACAGAAAATGCCAACCCAAAGGCCAAGAGTGAATCTTAATCACTCAGCACCACAACAGGTTCTCAATCAAAAACCCAAGTCACCTGAAAGGAGAGATGAGTATTTGAAGGAGTTCACGTAGGTGGATGAGAATGGTATTACCAAGTCAGTCATGGCTTGGGTTCCCCGTGATAACTAACTTGTTTTCTTTCATGTGCAGGAGCTAACTACAGGTCTAAACAACAAATGGTTCATCCACAGTGGTTGCTCTCGTCACATGTGTAACATCCCCGGATTTAAATTATTATATTTGAAGTCTATTAAGTTTAAACTAATGTAATTTAAGTTGAAATATTGAAAGTTGGTTGCATATTATGGAAATTTAGAATTTCTAATTATTAAGTAAAAATAATTATTAAATTATTTAAGGATAATAAATAAAAGATAGAACTCTTTTATTTTATAAATCAGTATTTTATGGAACCGGATAAGTTGAGGAGTTGAATATGACAAGAGATGAAAGTGGTGAAATAAAGAGATAAGATACTAAAAAGTCTTTCATTTTGAATATTTCACTCTCTCACTAAACTCTCCCTCTCTCTCTCATCTCTTGGCTCTCTCTCTCTCTCTCTAAAAATCAAGATCATCAAAGCTTGGATTTTGAAGCTAAAAATCTGGAACAAGATTGCTAGAAAGGAACTATAACAGTTGCAATTGACGATTTAAGGTAAACATTTCACAAATTCATCGAATTTGATGGTTTTTAGTTCGGATTTGTTAAAATCCGAAATATTAATTTGGTGTTGAAGATGTTAATGCATGTGTGATATTTTTATGGATTTGTTTAAAACTAGTGTATAAGATGTTATGTATTAAATTTCATCTTCTGATTCACACTATAAGTATGATTTTTGGAGATTAGTGTGTTTATGTGTGTGTGTTCGAACGGTTGAACAAAAAGGGTAAAAAAGGAGTGAGTTTGGTATGTAAAAGTGTTAATATTGGTGTTAAAAGGGTTGAAAATAGATGTATTTTAGTTTGTATAAGTTATTTCATGTACTGAATTAGTACAAAAAATGATGGGATTAAATCTGAAATTTGACAAAAACCGCACAAGTATGAACACAGTGGGATCCGAATTCGGATCCGAGATGAACTCGGATCTGGTCCGAATTCGGATGAGGCCCGGATTTCAGGATATTCAAATTTTCAGAATATTTTCTAAGTGATGAAAATTCGGTATAGGTCCGAATTCGGTTGGGTCCGAATTCGGGTAAGGTTCCAACTTAAATTGGGACCGAATTAGGATGTAATCCGAATTGGGGGGTCCAATTCGGGTGGGGTCCGAATTCGGACATGGATCCGAAATAGGGATCAAATATTTCAAAACTTATAAAAATTTAGTTTTATGAAATGAAACAGATATTGATACAATGTGTTGTTACAACTGACTTAACAGGTCCCTTGTGGTGTTGTTTAACCCACAGTGGGGTACTTTCTGATCCGGTTGAAAGCCCGAGGAGAAATAAAATTAACTGAAGTTTAATAACGCACCCACTGTGAGTACCTTTGATTTTAACATTGCTGCATCTGCTTTATGTTTTGCTTTGCCTGCTGAGGCATGTTGTTTCAATTATCGTTTGGCACTCTACTAACTTGCGTATATATATTGATGCACATTCATACTTGTTGCATGTCCGTTCATTTGTTGTGCATCCTTTTGATGGACCTGAGTGGTCGCATCTGTACTCTGATGTTGCTGTGCTATATGACCCAGAGTTTGACACCTCTGTGGTCAGGATAGACAGTAAGTCATCCCCGATGTAATGTCTGCCTCAGATGGTTGGTTTTCTTATGCCGAGTGTCAGCTCGAAGGAGTTGCGGCTCGGGTTTGCGTACCTTGGGTGCGTGTGGAGTACGGTATGTGTTACCGCGGTTACACTGGGTAGCATCATAAAGATTTGTAGAAATGTGTAAAATCATATGGTATTCACAAAGCAATTCGCTTACCCCTCAGTTGTTACATTTTTACAGGAAAAGGGAAATCGGCGGCGGGACCATCTAGCTAGGACGTTTGTTGAAGTATTTGAAGATTTCTACTGTCCATCTTGGTATTTGGATTATGGAATTACTGTTGTAAGAAAATTTGGGATGATGTAATACTTTTGAGTTTGTAGACTTAGACGTGTAACCTATGTAGCACTGTAGGGTGTTTGACGAACTTGTATTATCTTAATTTATGTACTTTATGCTTCCGCACTTTAACTAAGTTATCAGATCATTATGTAATTGTATGTTGGTGATTAATCCTGGGTGTATTTTAAATGGTGGTTATTGTGGCAAGGGTGTCACAGTGAATGGTATCAGAGCAGTAGTTTGAGATTCAAGTGTCCGTGAGGTCTTGGTCTCAAACATTAAGTGTTGACATGTAGTGATTCTAAGTAATGATATGAACTAAGATAGGTTACAATCTAGTAATCATAAGAATATTGACTATCATACGGGACAATTGGGTGGTGTCTATAAATTGATGACATGTTACTTAATAAGTTATATGTTTTATATTTCAGAACATGTCTGGAGGAGGAATGACACCAGAAGAGACGAGAGAAATGATGCTAGCCATGATGGCTGAGCAAAATCGGATGATACAAGATCAGTTTCGGGCTCGAGATGAGGCCGAAGCTAAGCGAAGAGATGATAAGAGGAAGAATAAGGAAAGAGAGGGAAACAATGACGAGCAAGGTGACAACACTGGGTCATCTAATAAGCCCAGGGGTTATCGTTTCAAGGACTTTAAGGGAAATGGAGCAGTCGAGTTCAATGGACTGGGTGATGCTGTTGCCGCTTTGGAATGGATAACAGCCACAGAACGGACATTCCGAATCAGCGATTGTGCTGAGAAGGATATGGTCCGGTTCGCTACTGCAATGTTCACCAAAGATGCAGTTATGTGGTGGAATTCGATGGTGAATGCTTTAACAATGGAGAAGGTTTCCGTAATGACATGGGCTGAGTTTACTGAAATTTTCACTCAGCAATATTGCCCGGCCGATGAGCGCCGAAGACTTGAAGCTAAGTTCATGACGTTGATTCAGGGGACTAAGTCTGTATCGCAGTATGCTGTAGAGTTCACGAGGCTAACTTTGTTCGTGCCTCATCAAGTGGATACTGAGGAAAGAAAAGTGACCAGGTTTGAGGCTGGTCTTGATCTGGAAATTTGAAGGGTAATGAGCAATGTACGCTATCCCACATTTGCTGGTCTGCTGGAAGCCGCCAGAAATGTGGAACAGATTTTGATAATGTCAGGTTACGCAATGGGGTCTGCTGCTGCTTCAGCTAACCCAACTCAACCTTCACCAACGAAACGTCAACGCGAAGGAGGCTACTCTGGTTCTTCACGATCATCTCAGTACTCGCCGCAACAATCTTACCGTCGGCAGTCTAGTTCACCTGGTCGTGCTCGTGCGTACTCCATCAACACCGAGCCGCATTACTGTAACAAGTGTCATCTGGAACACTTTGGCAAGTGCACTAATGGACGTGCGTGTTTTTGCTGTGGAGAATTGGGACACTACCAGAATGAATGCCCACGGAAATCGGATGCCTGCCATAAGTGTGGAGTCTGGGGGCACTATAGTCGGAATTGTCGAAAGAATGCTCCAGCACCTGCTGCTCCATCTTTAACCCGATCATCTGGAGGATCTAGTGGTGGCTCAGTCAATCGCCGGAACCAGCCACAAAGGGCACCGGCTCGTGCTTTTCAGATTACCGCGAAAGAGGCTAGGGAAAACCACGAGGTGGTTACTGGTATGTTTATTGTTACTTCCATGCCTGCACGAGTTCTTTTCGATTCGGGTGCCAACCGTTCGTTTGTATCTACCATGTTTGCTCAACAATTGTCTGTGCCTTTATCAAAGTTATCTGCTATACTTGACATTGAAACTGCTAGTAATACTCTAGTCAAAGTAGATCATGTATACCGAAACTGCACCTTAGTGATTGAAGATGTAGTCTTCAATTTGGACTTGATACCGATTGAGTTTAGTGAATTTGACGTGATTATCGGGATGGATTGGTTGATAGAGAATGAAGCCCATATAGTATGTAAGAAGCGGATGATAAAGATAACTACTCCAGAGGGGCTTTGAGATTTGTATTTATGGGGATAGGAGGAGCGGGGATATGTGCTTACTGACCATTGCAAAAGCCCGAAAGCTTGTTGCAAAAGGTTGTGACGCCTACCTGGCATATGCTATTGATGCCAAGGCTGAGAAGAAGACTTTGGCCGATGTGCCTGTTGTTTCACAATTCCCGGATGTGTTTCCGGAAGACTTGTCTGGCGTGCCGCCTGAGTGACAAGTGGAATTTAGAATTGATCTGATCCCTGGAGCTGCACCGGTAGCTCGTTCTCCGTATCGCCTTGCTCCTACTGAAATGAAAGAAATGATGACACAACTCCAGGAGTTGTTGGATAAGGGCGTCATTCGACCGAGTTCATCGCCGTGGGGAGCTCCGGTATTGTTCGTGAATAAGAAAGATGGCACCATGAGGATGTGCATCGATTACCGGGAGCTGAATAAGTTGATAACTAAGAACGAGTATCCGTTACCGCGGATAGACGATTTGTTCGATCAGTTACATGGGGCTAGTGTATTTTCTAAGATTGTTCTGAGGTCAGGATATCATCAATTGAAGGTTCGAGAGGAAGATGTGCCAAAGACAGCCTTCAGGACTCGGTATGATCACTACGAGTTTCTGGTAATGCCTTTTGGGCTAACCAACGCCCCGGCAGTGTTTATGGATCTAATGAATAGAGTATGTAGACCGATGTTGGATAAATCGGTAATTGTGTTTATTGATGACATATTGGTGTATTCTAAGACTGAAGCTGAGCATGCTGAACATCTAAGGGAACTATTAGAATTGCTGAGAAAAGAAAAGTTGTATGCCAAGTTCTCAAAGTGTGAGTTTTGGCTGCAACAAATTCAGTTTTTAGGACATGTGATTTCGGGGGCTGGGATTTCTGTGGATCCAGCCAAAGTTGAAGCAATAAAGAACTGGGAGCCGCCTCGATCAGCTACCGAAGTTAGAAGTTTTCTTGGGCTGGCAGGGTATTATCGGAGATTTATTAAGGATTATTCAAATATCGCAGTTCCTTTGACTACATTAACGAAGAAAAATGCACCGTTCATATGGGAAACCGTGCAGCAAGAGGCATTTGAGATATTGAAGAAGACATTAAGCGAAGCACCGATACTTGCTCTACCGAAGGGCAATGAGGATTTTGTGGTATACACAGATGCTTCGAGGTTGGGGCTTGGTGCGGTATTGATGCAGCGCGGGAAAGTAATTGTGTATGCCTCGAGACAACTTAAGCAGCATGAAAAGAACTACTCAACTCATGATCTTGAGTTGACAGCTGTCACATTTGCACTGAAACTGTGGAGACACTATCTCTATGGAACTAAGTGTCAGTTATACACGGATCATAAGAGCCTGAAGTACATTTTCAGTCAGAAAGAACTTAACATGAGGCAGAGACGTTCGATGGAACTAATAAAGGATTATGACTGTGACATCCTTTACCATCCTGGAAAGGCTAACGTGGTAGCCGATGCTTTGAGTCGCAAAGCATATGCTAAGGATTGCTGTTACATGATGACTTCTAGATGTTGACCTCCACTATTATTGATGATGTCAAGGCCGCTCAAGAGGAAGCCTTGAAAGACGAAAATGTTGGTAATGAGGATATAAGGGTGCAAATGAAGAATATGGAAACTAGTGAATCGGGTTTGAAAGGAATTTACTGAAGAATCTGGGTGCCAAAGTATAGAGGCATGAGAAATGTGATAATAGAAGAAGCTCATCAATCGAAATTTTCTGTACATCCCGGGAGCACAAAGATGTACAACGAACTTAAAGCAGATTTTTGGTGGCCCGGATTAAAGAAGGATATCGGTCAGTACGTGGAGAGATGCAGGACTTGTCGGTTAGTGAAAGCCGAACATCAGCAACCATACGGCAGTTTGCAACCGCTTCCCATTCCGGAATGGAAGTGGGAGCATATCACTATGGACTTTGTCACAAAGTTGCCGAAGACTAGGCGTCAGCACGATGCTGTTTGGGTGATAGTTGATAGATTGACCAAGTCGGCACACTTTATACCAATTCGGGAAAGCTATTCATTGGAAAAGTTGGCTCACATTTACATGGATGAGATCGTTGCTAGACATGGAGTACCGAAGTCCATTGTATCGGACCGGGACAGCCGATTTACTTCCAGCTTTTGGTCGACTTTACAAGAAGGGTTGGGTACGAGAATAGCAATGAGTACAGCTTACCGTCCGCAAACTGATGGTCAGAGTGAACGGACCATCCTAACGCTTGAAGATACGATGCGGTCGTGCATATTGGATCTCAGTGGCAATTGGGACGATCATTTGCCACTGATAGAGTTCTCATACAATAACAGTTACCACGCAACAATCAAGAAAGCACCGTTTGAGGCTTTATATGGGAGAAGGTGTAGGACTCCTACATGCTGGAGAGAAACCAGAGAAACACCGATTGCTGGGCGGGTGTTGTTACAGGAAACAAATGAGAAAATACAATTAATTAGACAGAACATGAAGGCGACCCAGGATCGTCAGAAAAGTTATTACGACAGGAGGCACAAACCAATCAGTTTTGATGTGAATGATTGGAATTATTTGAAGGTGTCACCTATGAGAGGTGTTACACGTTTTGTAAAGAGAGGAAAGTTGGCTCGGAGATTCGTCGGACCATTCAGGATTACTGAGAAAGTAGGAAATCAGTCGTATCGGTTGGAGTTGCCGGAAGAAATGTCGGGCATACACCCGGTGTTCCATGTGGGGAACCTTAGAAAGTCGTTCACAACCGAAAACGAAGATTGGGCTGATCACACCGAGTTACAAATTGATGAAAGACTTCGTTATGTGGAGGAGCCGGAATGTGTTTTAGATACTAAAGTAAAGAAATTGAGAAGCAAGGAGATTGAAATGGTGCTTGTCCGTTGGAAGCATCACAAAGGATCCAATCATACGTGGGAGCCTAAGTCTGAAATGTCGAAGAAGTATCCGCAACTGTTCGAATCCAAGTAACTTCGAGGACGAAGTTGAGCGTGGTGGAGCCCATGCTGTAACATCCCCGGATTTAAATTATTATATTTGAAGTCTATTAAGTTTAAACTAATGTAATTTAAGTTGAAATATTGAAAGTTGGTTGCATATTATGGAAATTTAGAATTTCTAATTATTAAGTAAAAATAATTATTAAATTATTTAAGGATAATAAATAAAAGATAGAACTCTTTTATTTTATAAATCAGTATTTTATGGAACCGGATAAGTTGAGGAGTTGAATATGACAAGAGATGAAAGTGGTGAAATAAAGAGATAAAATACTAAAAAGTCTTTCATTTTGAATATTTCACTCTCTCACTAAACTCTCCCTCTCTCTCTCATCTCTCGGCTCTCTCTCTCTCTAAAAATCAAGATCATCAAAGCTTGGATTTTGAAGCTAAAAATCTGGAACAAGATTGCTAGAAAGGAACTATAACATCTGCAATTGACGATTTAAGGTAAACATTTCACAAATTCTTCGAATTTGATGGTTTTTAGTTCGGATTTGTTAAAATCCGAAATATTAATTTGGTGTTGAAGATGTTGATGCATGTGTGATATTTTTATGGATTTGTTTAAAACTAGTGTATAAGATGTTATGTATTAAATTTCAGCTTCTGATTCACACTATAAGTATGATTTTTGGAGATTAGTGTGTTTATGTGTGTGTGTTCGAACGGTTGAACAAAAAGGGTCAAAAAGGAGTGGGTTTGGTATGTAAAAGTGTTAATATTGGTGTTAAAAGGGTTGAAAATAGATGTATTTTAGTTTGTATAAGTTATTTCATGTACTGAATTAGTACAAAAATGATGAGATTAAATCTGAAATTTGACAAAAACCGCACAAGTATGAACAAAGTGGGCTCCGAATTCGGATCCGAGATGAACTCGGATCTGGTCCGAATTCGGATGAGGCCCGGATTTCAGGATATTCAAATTTTCAAAATATTTTCTAAGTGATGAAAATTCGGTATAGGTCCGAATTCGGTTGGGTCCGAATTCGGGTAAGGTTCCAACTTAAATTGGGACCGAATTAGGATGTAATCCGAATTGGGGGGTCCAATTCGGGTGGGGTCCGAATTCGGACATGGATCCGAAATAGGGATCAAATATTTCAAAACTTATAAAAATTTAGTTTTATGAAATGAAACAGATATTGATACAATGTGTTGTTACAACTGACTTAACAGGTCCCTTGTGGTGTTGTTTAACCCACAGTGGGGTACTTTCTAATCCGGTTGAAAGCCCGAGGAGAAATAAAATTAACTGAAGTTTAATAACGCACCCACTGTGAGTACCTTTGATTTTAACATTGCTGCATCTGCTTTATGTTTTGCTTTGCCTGCTGAGGCATGTTGTTTCAATTATCGTTTGGCACTCTACTAACTTGCGTATATATATTGATGCACATTCATACTTGTTGCATGTCCGTTCATTTGTTGTGCATCCTTTTGATGGACCTGAGTGGTCGCATCTGTACTCTGATGTTACTGTGCTATATGACCCAGAGTTTGACACCTCTGTGGTCAGGATAGACAGTAAGTCATCCCCGATGTAATGTCTGCCTCAGATGGTTGGTTTTCTTATGCCGAGTGTCAGCTCGAAGGAGTTGCGGCTCGGGTTTGCGTACCTTGGGTACGTGTGGAGTATACGGTATGTGTTACCGCGGTTACTCTGGGTGGCATCATAAAGATTTGTAGAAATGTGTAAAATCATATGGTATTCACAAAGCAATTCGCTTACCCCTCAGTTGTTACATTTTTACAGGAAAAGGGAAATCGGCGGCGGGACCATCTAGCTAGGACGTTTGTTGAAGTATTTGAAGATTTCTACTGTCCATCTTGGTATTTGGATTATGGAATTACTGTTGTAATAAAATTTGTAATGATGTGATACTTTTGAGTTTGTAGACTTAGACGTGTAACCTATGTAGCACTGTAGGGTGTTTGACGAACTTGTGTTATCTTAATTTATGTACTTTATGCTTCCGCACTTTAACTAAGTAATCAGATCATTATGTAATTGTATGTTGGTGATTAATCCTGGGTGTATTTTAAATGGTGGTTATTGTGGCAAGGGTGTCACAATGAATGGTATCAGAGCAGTAGTTTGAGATTCAAGTGTCCGTGAGGTCTTGGTCTCAAACATTAAGTGTTGACATGTAGTGATTCTAAGTAATGATCTGAACTAAGATAGGTTACGATCTAGTAATCATAAGAATATTGACTATCATACGGGACAATTGGGTGGTGTCTATAAATCGATGACATGTTACTTAATAAGTTATATGTTTTATATTTCAGAACATGTCTGGAGGAGGAATGACACCAGAAGAGACGAGAGAAATGATGCTAGCCATGATGGCTGAGCAAAATCGGATGATACAAGATCAGTTTCGGGCTCGAGATGAGGCCGAAGCTAAGCGAAGAGATGATAAGAGGAAGAATAAGGAAAGAGAGGGAAACAATGACGAGCAAGGTGACAACACTGGGTCATCTAATAAGCCCAGGGGTTATCGTTTCAAGGACTTTAAGGGAAATGGAGCAGTCGAGTTCAATGGACTGGGTGATGCTGTTGCCGCTTTGGAATGGATAACAGCCACAGAACGGACATTCCGAATCAGCGATTGTGCTGAGAAGGATATGGTCCGGTTCGCTACTGCAATGTTCACCAAAGATGCAGTTATGTGGTGGAATTCGATGGTGAATGCTTTAACAATGGAGAAGGTTTCCGTAATGACATGGGCTGAGTTTACTGAAATTTTCACTCAGCAATATTGCCCGGCCGATGAGCGCCGAAGACTTGAAGCTAAGTTCATGACGTTTATTCAGGGGACTAAGTCTGTATCCCAGTATGCTGTAGAGTTCACGAGGCTAACTTTGTTCGTGCCTCATCAAGTGGATACTGAGGAAAGAAAAGTGACCAGGTTTGAGGCTGGTCTTGATCTGGAAATTTGAAGGGTAATGAGCAATGTACGCTATCCCACATTTGCTGGTCTGCTGGAAGCCGCCAGAAATGTGGAACAGATTTTGATAATGTCAGGTTACGCAATGGGGTCTGCTGCTGCTTCAGCTAACCCAACTCAACCTTCACCAACGAAACGTCAACGCGAAGGAGGCTACTCTGGTTCTTCACGATCATCTCAGTACTCGCCGCAACAATCTTACCGTCGGCAGTCTAGTTCACCTGGTCGTGCTCGTGCGTACTCCATCAACACCGAGCCGCATTACTGTAACAAGTGTCATCTGGAACACTTTGGCAAGTGCACTAATGGACGTGCGTGTTTTTGCTGTGGAGAATTGGGACACTACCAGAATGAATGCCCACGGAAATCGGATGCCTGCCATAAGTGTGGAGTCTGGGGGCACTATAGTCGGAATTGTCGAAAGAATGCTCCAGCACCTGCTGCTCCATCTTTAACCCGATCATCTGGAGGATCTAGTGGTGGCTCAGTCAATCGCCGGAACCAGCCACAAAGGGCACCGGCTCGTGCTTTTCAGATTACCGCGGAAGAGGCTAGGGAAAACCACGAGGTGGTTACTGGTATGTTTATTGTTACTTCCATGCCTGCACGAGTTCTTTTCGATTCGGGTGCCAACCGTTCGTTTGTATCTACCATGTTTGCTCAACAATTGTCTGTGCCTTTATCAAAGTTATCTGCTATACTTGACATTGAAACTGCTAGTAATACTCTAGTCAAAGTAGATCATGTATACCGAAACTGCACCTTAGTGATTGAAGATGTAGTCTTCAATTTGGACTTGATACCGATTGAGTTTAGTGAATTTGACGTGATTATCGGGATGGATTGGTTGATAGAGAATGAAGCCCATATAGTATGTAAGAAGCGGATGATAAAGATAACTACTCCAAAGGGGCGTGAGATTTGTATTTATGAGGATAGGAGGAGCGGGGATATGTGCTTACTGACCATTGCAAAAGCCCGAAAGCTTGTTGCAAAAGGTTGTGACGCCTACCTGGCATATGCTATTGATGCCAAGGCTGAGAAGAAGACTTTGGCTGATGTGCCTGTTGTTTTACAATTCCCGGATGTGTTTCCGGAAGACTTGTCTGGCGTGCCGCCTGAGTGACAAGTGGAATTTAGAATTGATCTGATCCCTGGAGCTGCACCGGTAGCTCGTTCTCCGTATCGCCTTGCTCCTACTGAAATGAAAGAAATGATGACACAACTCCAGGAGTTGTTGGATAAGGGCGTCATTCGACCGAGTTCATCGCCGTGGGGAGCTCCGGTATTGTTCGTGAATAAGAAAGATGGCACCATGAGGATGTGCATCGATTACCGGGAGCTGAATAAGTTGATAATTAAGAACGAGTATCCGTTACCGCGGATAGACGATTTGTTCGATCAGTTACATGGGGCTAGTGTATTTTCTAAGATTGTTCTGAGGTCAGGATATCATCAATTGAAGGTTCGAGAGGAAGATGTGCCAAAGACAGCCTTCAGGACTCGGTATGGTCACTACGAGTTTCTGGTAATGCCTTTTGGGCTAACCAACGCCCCGGCAGTGTTTATGGATCTAATGAATAGAGTATGTAGACCGATGTTGGATAAATCGGTAATTGTGTTTATTGATGACATATTGGTGTATTCTAAGACTGAAGCTGAGCATGCTGAACATCTAAGGGAACTATTAGAATTGCTGAGAAAAGAAAAGTTGTATGCCAAGTTCTCAAAGTGTGAGTTTTGGCTGCAACAAATTCAGTTTTTGGGACATGTGATTTCGGGGGCTGGGATTTCTGTGGATCCAGCCAAAGTTGAAGCAATAAAGAACTGGGAGCCGCCTCGATCAGCTACCGAAGTTAGAAGTTTTCTTGGGCTGGCAGGGTATTATCGGAGATTTATTAAGGATTTTTCAAAGATCGCAGTTCCTTTGACTACATTAACGAAGAAAAATGCACCGTTCATATGGGAAACCGTGCAGCAAGAGGCATTTGAGATATTGAAGAAGACATTAAGCGAAGCACCGATACTTGCTCTACCGAAGGGCAATGAGGATTTTGTGGTATACACAGATGCTTCGAGGTTGGGGCTTGGTGCGGTATTGATGCAGCGCGGGAAAGTAATTGTGTATGCCTTGAGACAACTTAAGCAGCATGAAAAGAACTACTCAACTCCTGATCTTGAGTTGACAGCTGTCACATTTGCACTGAAACTGTGGAGACACTATCTCTATGGAACTAAGTGTCAGTTATACACGGATCATAAGAGCCTGAAGTACATTTTCAGTCAGAAAGAACTTAACATGAGGCAGAGACGTTCGATGGAACTAATAAAGGATTATGACTGTGACATCCTGGAAAGACTAACGTGGTAGCCGATGCTTTGAGTCGCAAAGCATATGCTAAGGATTTCTGTTACATGATGACTTCTACTATGTTGACCTCCACTATTATTGATGATGTCAAGGCCGCTCAAGAGGAAGCCTTGAAAGACGAAAATGTTGGTAATGAGGATATAAGGGTGCAAATGAAGAATATGGAAACTAGTGAATCGGGTTTGAAAGGAATTTACGGAAGAATCTGGGTGCCAAAGTATAGAGGCATGAGAAATGTGATAATAGAAGAAGCTCGTCAATCGAAAATTTCTGTACATCCCTAGAGCACAAAGATGTACAACGAACTTAAAGCAGATTTTTGGTGGCCCGGATTAAAGAAGGATATCGGTCAGTACGTGGAGAGATGCAGGACTTGTCGGTTAGTGAAAGCCGAACATCAGCAACCATACGGCAGTTTGCAACCGCTTCCCATTCCGAAATGAAAGTGGGAGCATATCACTATGGACTTTGTCACAAAGTTGCCGAAGACTAGGCGTCAGCACGATGCTGTTTGGGTGATAGTTGATAGATTGACCAAGTCGGCACACTTTATACCAATTCGGGAAAACTATTCATTGGAAAAGTTGGCTCACATTTACATGGATGAGATCGTTGCTAGACATGGAGTACCGAAGTCCATTGTATCGGACCAGGACAGCCGATTTACTTCCAGCTTTTGGTCGACTTTACAAGAAGGGTTGGGTACGAGAATAGCAATGAGTACAGCTTACCGTCCGCAAACTGATGGTCAGAGTGAACGGACCATCCTAACGCTTGAAGATACGATGCGGTCGTGCATATTGGATCTCGGTGGCAATTGGGACGATCATTTGCCACTGATAGAGTTCTCATACAATAACAGTTACCACACAACAATCAAGAAAGCACCGTTTGAGGCTTTATATGGGAGAAGGTGTAGGACTCCTACATGTTGGAGAGAAACCGGAGAAACACCGATTGTTGGGCCGGCGTTGTTACAGGTAACAAATGAGAAAATACAATTAATTAGACAGAACATGAAAGCGGCCCAGGATCGTCAAAAGAGTTATTACGACAGGAGGCACAAAGCAATCAGTTTTGATGTGAATGATTGGATTTATTTGAAGGTGTCACCTATGAGAGGTGTTACACGTTTTGTAAAGAGAGGAAAATTGGCTCCGAGATTCGTCGGACCATTCAGGATTACTGAGAAAGTAGGAAATCAGTCGTATCGGTTGGAGTTGCCGGAAGAAATGTCGGGCATACACCCGGTGTTCCATGTGGGGAACCTTAGAAAGTCGTTCACAACCGAAAACGAAGATTGGGTTGATCACACCGAGTTACAAATTGATGAAAGACTTCGTTATGTGGAGGAGCCGGAATGTGTTTTAGATACTAAAGTAAAGAAATTGAGAAGCAAGGAGATTGAAATGGTGCTTGTACGTTGGAAGCATCACAAAGGATCCAATCATACGTGGGAGCCTAAGTCTGAAATGTCGAAGAAGTATCCGCAACTGTTCGAATCCAAGTAACTTCGAGGACGAAGTTGAGCGTGGTGGAGCCCATGCTGTAACATCCCCGGATTTAAATTATTATATTTGAAGTCTATTAAGTTTAAACTAATGTAATTTAAGTTGAAATATTGAAAGTTGGTTGCATATTATGGAAATTTAGAATTTCTAATTATTAAGTAAAAATAATTATTAAATTATTTAAGGATAAAAAATAAAAGATAGAACTCTTTTATTTTATAAATCAGTATTTTATGGAACCGGATAAGTTGAGGAGTTGAATATGACAAGAGATGAAAGTGGTGAAATAAAGAGATAAAATACTAAAAAGTCTTTCATTTTGAATATTTCACTCTCTCACTAAACTCTCCCTCTCTCTCTCATCTCTCGGCTCTCTCTCTCTCTAAAAATCAAGATCATCAAAGCTTGGATTTTGAAGCTAAAAATCTGGAACAAGATTGCTAGAAAGGAACTATAACATCTGCAATTGACGATTTAAGGTAAACATTTCACAAATTCTTCGAATTTAATGGTTTTTAGTTCGGATTTGTTAAAATCCGAAATATTAATTTGCTGTGGAAGATGTTGATGCATGTGTGATATTTTTATGGATTTGTTTAAAACTAGTGTATAAGATGTTATGTATTAAATTTCAGCTTCTGATTCACACTATAAGTATGATTTTTGGAGATTAGTGTGTTTATGTGTGTGTGTTCGAATGGTTGAACAAAAAGGGTCAAAAAGGAGTGGGTTTGGTATGTAAAAGTGTTAATATTGGTGTTAAAAGGGTTGAAAATAGATGTATTTTAGTTTGTATAAGTTATTTCATGTACTGAATTAGTACAAAAATGATGGGATTAAATCTGAAATTTGACAAAAACCGCACAAGTATGAACAAAGTGGGATCCGAATTCGGATCCGAGATGAACTCGGATCTGGTCCGAATTCGGATGAGGCCCGGATTTCAGGATATTCAAATTTTCAAAATATTTTCTAAGTGATGAAAATTCGGTATAGGTCCGAATTCGGTTGGGTCCGAATTCGGGTAAGGTTCCAACTTAAATTGGGACCGAATTAGGATGTAATCCGAATTGGGGGGTCCAATTCGGGTGGGGTCCGAATTCGGACATGGATCCGAAATAGGGATCAAATATTTCAAAACTTATAAAAATTTAGTTTTATGAAATGAAACAGATATTGATACAATGTGTTGTTACAACTGACTTAACAGGTCCCTTGTGGTGTTGTTTAACCCACAGTGGGGCACTTTCTGATCCGGTTGAAAGCCCGAGGAGAAATAAAATTAACTGAAGTTTAATAACGCACCCACTGTGAGTACCTTTGATTTTAACATTGCTGCATCTGCTTTATGTTTTGCTTTGCCTGCTGAGGCATGTTGTTTCAATTATCGTTTGGCACTCTACTAACTTGCGTATATATATTGATGCACATTCATACTTGTTGCATGTCCGTTCATTTGTTGTGCATCCTTTTGATGGACCTGAGTGGTCGCATCTGTACTCTGATGTTACTGTGCTATATGACCCAGAGTTTGACACCTCTGTGGTCAGGATAGACAGTAAGTCATCCCCGATGTAATGTCTGCCTCAGATGGTTGGTTTTCTTATGCCGAGTGTCAGCTCGAAGGAGTTGCAGCTCGGGTTTGCGTACCTTGGGTACGTGTGGAGTATACGGTATGTGTTACCGCGGTTACTCTGGGTGGCATCATAAAGATTTGTAGAAATGTGTAAAATCATCTGGTATTCACTAAGCAATTCGCTTACCCCTCAGTTGTTACATTTTTACAGGAAAAGGGAAATCGGCGGCGGGACCATCTAGCTAGGACGTTTGTTGAAGTATTTAAAGATTTCTACTGTCCATCTTGGTATTTGGATTATGGAATTACTGTTGTAATAAAATTTGGGATGATGTAATACTTTTGAGTTTGTAGACTTAGACGTGTAACCTATGTAGCACTGTAGGGTGTTTGACGAACTTGTATTATCTTAATTTATGTACTTTATGCTTCCGCACTTTAACTAAGTTATCAGATCATTATGTAATTGTATGTTGGTGATTAATCCTGGGTGTATTTTAAATGGTGGTTATTGTGGCAAGGGTGTCACAACATGACTGGAGAAAGGAGTCTACTCACAGAATTCAAGGGAGGGAACAAGGGTTTTGTATCATTCTTCGGGAACAAGGGAGGTCATATTACTAGAACTGGAGTGGTTACTAACGGGGCAATCACCCTTGATCAAGTTTACCATGTTGATAAACTTGATCACAATCTCATTAGTGTATCTCAGATTTGTGATAAGAGGAATTCAGTTATTTTTACTGAAACTGAGGCGTTAGTGCTGAACTAGGATATAATATACCTAAAGATTGGTCATGATGAGAGCCCCAAGGAAGAATGATCTATACATGATGGACATGAACATATCAGACTCTTCGATGGGAACAATTTGTCTACTCTCCAAAGCTTCAAAATCAGAATCTATTCTATGGCACAGACACATGGCACACTTGAATCTAAGGAAAATGAATTACATCACTAAACATGGTCTGGTGCAAGGTGTTCCACTGAAGAGTTTTCAGTTCGATGACAAGTGTGTCCCGTGCAAGAAAGGAAAACAACACAAGAAGTCACACAAGTCAAAGACTCAGAACTCGTAGCTTCCACCTTCGATTTGCTGCATATGGATCTCTTTGGTTCAATCAACAAAAGGAGTATAGGTGGTAGTTGGTATTGTTTAGTTATCACTGATGATTACTCACGTTTCTCTTGGGTTTTCTTTTTAGGTACAAAGGACGAACCAGCGGGAAAGCTGATTGGGTTCTTAGACCAAGTCGAGAACTCTTACGGAACAAGGGTAAAACGTATCAGGAGTGATAACGACACTGAATTTAAAAACACAGTAATTGGTGTATATTGCCTATCCAAAGGCATAGTGCATCAATTTAGTGCACCTTATGAGCCACAACAAAATGGGGTGGCAGAACGTAAAAACAGGACTTTGATTGAGGCAGCAAGGACCATGCTCTCGGATTCAAAGCTTCCTACCATGTTTTGGGGGGAGGCAGTGAATACCGTGTGTCATGTTTTAAACTGGGTCCTTACTGTCAAACCACTAAACAAAACCTGTTATGAAGTTATGAATAAAAGACCACCAAATTTAACTGGCTTTGAACCGTTTGGGGTACCGTGTACTTTATTGAAAACAAAATATCAACCTAAGTTTGGTGAAAAGGCTGACGAATGATACTTCCTAGGTTATGTCCCTAACTCACCAAACAAAAGGGCTTTTAACAAAACAAATGGTACGGTTGAGATTGTGTTTAACATTGACGAAACAAGTTATTCACATGAACCCCAAACTGGTCCGGAATGGTTATTTGATTATGAATCTTTGTTTGAATCATTTAACATACCGTTTAGTGGAAATGCAGGTACTGTGGAAAATGACTTCTCATCATTAAACCTTAATGACGACTACCAAAGTTTTCCAAAGTCAAGTATTCCATCAACATCTGAGCCTACAACGACAGAAGATGGGTCTCCAACAGAGAATGAACCTGAATTACCTATGAATGAGAATCAGACAAATAACTCTAACTCTGAGGATAGTGATCATGAGGAAGAGAATATACCGTCTGAAGTCATACCTCCGTTAGGTGAAATAGGATCAAACTTAGGAGATAATCTTCAGGTCGATGAGACAAAGACATCAAGGATAAACAAGGATCATCCAATTGAGAGTATCATAGGGAATCCAAATACCGGTGTGAGAACTAGGAGTAGTGTGAATAATAACACGGTGCTGTTATCGATGATCAACGACTCCGAGGCGTATCACACGTGTTTATACTCGTGTTTTATCTCGCAAGTAGAGCCGAAAAATGTGCAAATGGCACTGAAAGATAACTCTTGGGTTAAAGCCATGCAAGAGGAACTGTCACAGTTCAGAAAGCTTGAAGTATGGGAGTTAGTGTCGTTACCTCGAGGAGAAATTGCAATAGGGACCAAATGGGTCTTTAAGTGCAAAAGGGATGATCAGGGTATAGTTACTCGTAACAAGACAAGACTTGTGGTAAAAGGATTCAACCAGGAAGAGGGAATTGATTATAACGAAGTGTTTGCACCAGTGGCGAGGCTCGAGGCAATTCGGTTGTTTCTGGCTTTCGCGTCCTTCAAAGGGTTTAAGGTTTATCAACTCGATGTCAAGAGTGCATTCCTGTACGGCAAGGTGAAGGAATTGGTGTACGTCGAAGCCGCCAGGGTTTACTGATCCAAAGTATCCCGACAGAGTATATCGACTTGATAAGGCTCTGTATGAATTGCATCAGGCACCAAGGGCTTGGTATGAGACGCTATCAACTCATCTTTTGGACAATGGGTTTGAGAGAGGGAGAATTGATAGTACATTGTTCGTGAAAAGAAAAGAAGAAGACTTTATCTTAATACAAGTGTACATGGATGACATCATTTTCGAGTCGTCAAACGAGCAGATGTGCAAAGATTTTGAAAAGGTTATGAAGTCGAAGTTTGAGATGAGTGCTATGGGAGAGCTGAATTTCTTTTTCTTGGTTTACAAGTTGAACAAAGGAAAGAAGGAATGTTTATTCATCAGACGAAGTATGTCTACGTCATTTTGGAGCGCTTCGGGATAGAAGGAACAAAGCTGACCGCACACTTTAGTACTCCGATTCAAGTGAATCACAATCTCGGACAGGGTACAGAAAGTGATACTAATGTTGGATCCGACTTTATATTGGGCCATGATCGGGTCACTCATGTATTTAACTGCTTCTAGACCTGACATTATGTTTGCTGTGTGTATTTGTGCTAGGTTTCAAGCAAATCCAAAGGAGATGCATATGAAAGTCGTGAAGCGAATTCTGAGATACCTGAAGTCGAAACCGAAGCTGGGGCTTTGGTATTATGCTGAAGGAGATCTGGAATTGGAGGCATACACGAACTCTGACTATGGTGGATGTAGCTTGAACCGGAAATCCACAACTGGAGGTTGTCAGTTCCTTGGAGGGAGGCTCGTATCCTGGCAATGCAAGAAACAAACTTCGGTAGCCGTATCAACGTGCGAGGCCGAGTATGTAGCTGCTAGTAGTTGCTGTTCACAGGTTTTGTGGATCCAACAACAATTGCGGGATTACGATTTGACTTATACTCATACTCCCGTTAGGATAGATAATCAATCAAAAATTGCTATAACCAATAATTCAGTTAAACACAGTAAAACAAAGCACATAGATTTATTCAATAAAGCATTTGATAAGTCACGCTTTGAGTTGTTAGTTCAACTAAATGGCATGCGTAATCCAGAGTAACTTGACCTTAGTAGTTTTTCTTTCTTTTTAAAGTAAGTTAGTAGTTTAGTAGATTTTCTTTATTTTTATAGTAAGTTAGTAGGTAAGATTATCAGCTTATTTTTCTTAAAAATGAAAAACAAAATAAAAAAGAGAGAAAACCATAAAAATTTCAAAAAAAGAGAATATCAAAAAATGAGTTAAGTCTTAGAATCATAGGTACAAAGTGACGAAAATTAGCACCGTCTAAACAAACTCTAAGTATTGAGCTTTCACACATAATGCACCATAAATACTAAGTGATATACACATTCTTGTCCGATGTGTTGGTAGGCATAATACATAAAGGGAATCCTAACAGCTAATAAAATAATCAAGAAAATGTCATATGTGTAACTAACTTAGATGTATGACCAAAAGGTCTTAATTTCTATGTTGGAGACATACAGACAATGATTGTAAATGAGGTATGCAAATTTATTTGGGGGATGTATAGCTACATCAAAATACATCTTAAACGAAGAAATAAAAAGTTTTGAAAAGAAAAGGAAGTCAAAACAAGTCGCTTTGTTGTACGTGAGTACAGACCTGTCACCGCTGTTTTGACTTAAGCTAGCAAGATAAGTCGCTTTGTTGTATGTGAGTACAGACCTATCACCGCTGTCTTGCTAACATAATAGGAACTCTAAGACAAACTAAGACACTCAATTGTATGTAAATACAGAACTGTGTCCGACCTTTGTCTTTTAAAGAAAATTTGCAATACCAAAAAGTTATAATCATTGTGTGTCTGCCTTGATCATAGAAGTATATCTAAGTATTGGACACGTAAGGTAGTTTGTTGATAAAAAAAAAGGCCAAAGGAATTTCCAAAGTGTTGAATGTTTAAAGAGAAAAACTTACCGACAATCGACTTGGAATGTATATCACGACAAACAATCAAAGGAATAAAAATTTCTAAGTGTGAAAGTGAAATACTGATAGTGCGTTTGACACCGCTATCTGATTGAACCTGCTTTGACTATCTCGCAAAAATATTCTGTTAGTATAAATTTTATCTTTAAAGTATTTTTGAGTTAATGTAATTCAATTTAATTTTATTTTTAGTTTACTCTATTTTATTTTATTGTATAAATAGGAAAAGGTCAAAATTACTAGGATGTATTTTTAGTTGGAAATAAAAAATTGCGTGAAAATCTGTTGCTTAGTGTGAATGTTTTTGCAAAGTTGGGAAAATTCCGTAAAGTGAAAAGGTTGAAAAGGTTGGATTTTATTCAAGAATTTTCAAACTTTTCAATTAAGTTCGAATACCAGACAAGTTCGAAGTTACTATCGAGTTCGAACTTGCTGGATGTTCGAACTTAACCTAAGTTCGAAGGTGGTTGGATATAAATAGGTCAACAGTGCCTCATTCAAGTCATCTACCCTCGAACTTATCCTCACGAACTTACCTAATGCGATCTCGAACTTGTTGTTCAAACTTATCGGATTTTCGAATTTGTCCCTATTTCTCAAAGTTTGCTACTATTTCTCGAACATACACACATACTTGAGTGTTGTGAACAATATAATACTAAGTAAGTGTTAGTTTAGGACATATTTGTGGCTAAAATCGATCATTTTTGAGTTTTATGCTATTTAAAATTAAGTGACTTAAATCACAAGTTTTATAAACAAAAACTTAAAATTAATGACATATAATCTTGATTAGAACCCATTCGGACTAGATTCTACTGTTAATTAAGTCAAAAAGGGTTAAAATCATGGTTTTGAGGTTGAAAGTGACCGACTTCGAACTTGTTCTTCAAGTTCGAACTTGTCAGAAGTTCGAACTTGTTAAAATATCTAATAAGTTCGAAGTCAGACATGTTCGAATGGTTTTCCTCGAACTTAATTAAGTTCGAATGTTTTTAAAATCTCGAATTTGTGTAAGTTCGAATGTGTTAAACTACGAACTTAATCAAGTTCGAATAACACAAATTTATTTTTAAATTAATTTCTAACTTTTTAATCGTCATTTGTGTGCAGATATGGGTGATAGAGCATTTTTTTAATAAGCATAATATGGTGATCGCCGTCGATCTCCAGCTTCCGGAGGCTCAGCCATACCGTCAAATGATCGAGTTTTTGACACAATCAAGGGTGTCTTATGCGCTGATACACAATCTGCCGATCATTCTCACATACGTGAGGCAATTTTGGCAACATCTGCAAGTGGACTGCACAGTTACCCCTACAGTTTTGCGTACTAGAGTAGGTGGACATCCGATAGCCTTTTCTGCAGATCTTTTGCGCCAAATTTTGCAATTGGGGAAAGAAGATCAAGAAGCTGGCCCTATCGACTTTCTGATGCCCATACGGCAAGCTGCATTTCTCCGAATGGGTTATGCTCAAGACATAACCAAGGCGTCTTATGTGAAGAGCGGCCTCATTGGCCAGTGGAGATACTTGGTCCATGTGATCATGGTGTGCTTTGCTCCAAAGAAAGCAGGGTTTGACACAATGGTGTCAAAGCTGCAGTCTGCAATGATCTCTCTCATATACAATAAGCAATTCAGCTTCTCGGAAATGTTCTTCGAGGAGTTTGTTCATCAGATTTTTGCTCCCACCAGAGAAAGGTTTCTAATGTACCCACGATTCATAATGATGATCATTCGCCATTTCTTGCCCGACCTGCCAATGCTGCCAGAGCAAACTGGCGTTGCCATCATAGATAAGCGGATATTTGTCGACTGCCAGTCCCACAATGCTCGAAGGGTTGAGCAAGTCAGGCCTCAGGTGGCTCCTCTCTTTGGTGTCGTTATTGATCCAGATTTTGTTGCTCCCGAAGGGGATGACTGGATTAGTGAAGCACCCCAACAACAACCGCAGCAGCAACAACCTCAACAGCAGCAAGCACCGGCTAAGCGCACTCCGGTTGCTCGAACTATTCCCCGCTCTCGATCTACTACAGAGGCTGGTGGACCATCAACTTCGACACCACAGCTTGACAAAAGGGAACAGACGCTGCAGGAAATTTGGGATCAAGGAGCCGCTGCTCAAGAGAACAAAGCGGAACAGCTTGTTCAAGAAATTTTGGAACCCCCAACCAGTATGGATGACATATTCAGAGAGATTGACGAATATCAGCCTCCAGCAGCTGATACAGAAGGTACAACAAGCACAGAGACTCGTGAAGAGGTTGAAGGTCAAGTAGAGCCCGCCTCTGAATCTGAATCTGAATCTGAATCGAGCTCAGAAGAGGAAGAAGCTGAAGATCCAGCAGTCACTATTGGGAGATACGGATCACGATTTGTTGTTAGCAGAAGAAAGATGTCACGTCCTGTACTTCATGATGAAGAGGAGGGAGACACAGATTTTGTGATAGAAGAGGAAGCAACTATTTCTACTCATCAACGGTCAAAGCGACAACGCACAGATCAGGGAGCCCCGTCTACTTTCGCTATGATTCCATCTGCCCCAACCGCCGCTCCATCCACATCCGCTTCCATTCCATCCACTTCCACTCCATTCATTGAAAATCAGCGATTCACGGAGTTGAAGAGCAAGGTAGACTTCCAGACAGTCCAAATATTCTAGCTATCTCAAGCTGTTAACGAGTTGCAGCAGCACAACTCAAGGCTGGAACAAGAAAATGCAAAGTTACAGACGACAGTAACGGCTCAACAATAAGCGATGACGACTCAGCAGTCTCAAATCCTGACTTTGCAGACCCTGGTGGAGCAAATCATGAAAGATCTACATGCTTAGGGGGAGAGCAGTTGCAGAGAAGATTAGTTAAGGAGAGTCCAAAAAAGAGATGATGATGATGAAGGAGGTGACCCCAGCACGCAAAAAGACAGTGAGCTAGCAGATCTTTCACGTGAGACTGCTCAGCAAGCTGAGATTCAGGGGGAGTCTGGATCATCTGGGACAGGAGGAGGAAGTCAGGATAAAGGCAAGGCTCCAGAGGCGTCAGAGTTAGTCAATCAAGAAATAATTGGATCCTTGGCCGATATCGATGATGACGATGAGATAAATTTTGATTTTGAAGATGAGTTGGAAGAACTCGAGGAAGGAGAGTTTATCCCAGAGAATGTTCCTGATTAGCCCAAACGATGAAGTATTCACAGATGAAGAAGATGAAGCTGACGAGTTCGTCATCCAGGGTCAAACAGTTATTGAGCAATACGTAAACACAGGCCAGAATTCGATAGACTTAGACGTTCTGAAGTCAACGGTAAATGATGGTTCGGATGATGATGCTACTCAAGAAAAGGATAAAGAGCTAACGAATGAAGAGAATAGACAGCTTTGGTTCAGAATAGAAGAGAAGAAGTCTGAATTAGCTATGAAAGATAAGATGAGATTGCCAAGTTCAGGGAAACTATCTGGAGGCATTCTCAGTTGGTTTTTCGATAGAGAATTACAACTTTTTTAACTTAAGAGACGAGATGGACTCCAGTATCTAAAGAGAAAGCTAAAAGTCTTCAATACACTGCCGAAATGTGAAGTAAAAGAACTGGCATGGAAGAATCTGATAAACCTAGGAGACGACCAATACGCATAAGTGATAGCTAGAATTATAAGAAAAGAAGGTCGGTCTGGAAGGTTTGAGAGAATAAAGCCAAGGGAAGGAAAGAGAGTAATGGATGAGTCAAGGATAGATCCATTGACCGGAAAACCTTGGATGAAGATGTTTTATAAACCAGTTCGATGTCTGAAGAAGGTTCCTTTGAAACCAATGCCACGGGATGTTCTCGCGAATATGAAGTGGTGGTTCGTTGACAATGAAATAGCAGAGGCAGTGATGGAAGATCATGATGACAGAGTTATTTTGAAAGTATATGACCCTCTGCACCTCGTAAACCTGTCTCAGGGCGACTTGCAGAAACTTCATGAGCAACCAATCTATTTTCACGAAGGTTGGAGATCTGAAGGCAGGAAGTACCAGAAGGTTGTTAAGGTTTAAATAGAACAGGGTTTGTATGCTGGTAGCAGTTTAAATAAGCCTAGTACTATAGATTAATTAAATGTCTAGTTAGAAGTTATCGTCAAGGGGGAGTCTGTTAGTGCATCATGTGTAATTACAAGTTAATACATATGTTTGATCTTGCTTATATATGTTTGATCTTGTTTGTGATTGATGTTTACTTAAGTTCAAAGATAAGTTAAAACATAAGTTCAAAGGTAAGTTCAAACATAAGTTAAAGAACAAGTTCAAAGACAAGTTCAAGAATAAGTTCAAAGGCTAGGGTTTGAACTTAGTAGGAGCTAAGTTCGAACATATAGTGGACAAGTTCGTGGGCTTGGGCCTATACGAACTTGTCTGAGCTAAGTTCGAATCTAAGCTCTATAATTAAGAATTAATCCGTTTTCATTAGGGACTTTTGCAGAGATTAGTATCTAGAGCTCGTATAGTGCACTACGAACTTGTGAAGATTTCAGAGAGTCGTTTCGGAGAGATACACGTGTCGGGTCGTTTGTTGTGACGACTATCATTGTGGTAGTCTCCGGTTTCCGTGTCTGTGATCGATCCGTTAAACCCCTAACGAGGATTCCGCACTCGTTGGACGGTGTCGCGTCAAGATCAGATCCGTAGGTAGGTGACCTTACATATATTCCAAACGTTATCTTTTTATTTATTATTATTTTATTTTATTTATATATACAATAATTTTATCTATAAATATAATTATTTTTTTAGTATTTTACTTATATTTACAATTATTAGTATTTATTTATAAATTCATATTTAATCAACTAAACAATTTTATTTTCATTATTTATAAGTTTATAAATTATTAATTTTAAGATTATATAAATTAATTAACTTTAAAAGAGTAAGGACTGTGCATGATGTTGTTTTTGTGTAAAATTGAAACCGAAACCAAAATGTGTCGTTTTTAAAACCTAGAAATCGACTTTGTGCGGTTCATTTTTCGTGTTTTCCATACTTTTTTGTTTTTCCCTTTTTTTTTCTTAACATTTTTAAATTAAAAGTGAAAACCTTAAATTTATGGTGTTTTAAATTAAAGTCTACTTTAATTCAAGTAACTAAATAAGTAAGCTAATGTAATCTATTTTATAAATTCAATAATAAAACATAAATGATAAATTTTATTTCAACTATCAAATAAAATAATTAAATAATGAACAAAGAGGTCGGTATATGTTTGGGTAATATATAAACAAACATGAAATGTACATTGTTTTACATTTGGTGCAGTTTGGTGCAGTGTTATAAAAAATCGAAATCAACTTGAATCTTTCGATTTTTAAAACAAAAAACCATACTTATGGCTTTTTAATATTTTTTTTGGTTTTGTGATATTTTGCTCACCCAAGGTAAGACTATATGAATCAACATCACTTCCTATAAAATATAATGAAAATTCATTTTGGGATGTGCAAAAAAATCAATATCAAACCAAAAACTAAAAAAACAAAACCGAAATAGAAAAAGTCTATTTGGTTTTATAAAAAACCACAAAACCTAAACCGAAGAAATATATTCATATATAATATTAAGACTATACTCACTTCTAAAATTTATACATTTGCAAGCACACAAACACACACACACACACACACACACACACACACACACACATATATATATATATATATATATATATATATATATGCATGCATGTATGTATGTATATGTGTGTGTGTATTTTTTCAAATACATACATGCATATACCTACACACACACACACACACACACACACACACACACACACACACACATATATATATATATATATATATATATATATATATATATATATATATATATATATATATATATATATATATATATATTGTAACATCTCTATTTTGGAAAGGTACGTAGAATTATTTCATTGGATTAAATTAATTAGTTTGGGACACTGTGATATAAATTTGTGTTTTGTGATAGCGGAATCGGATAATGGGTATTGAGCCGAGTTTTAACCAAAACGTATATTGCTTCCATTCTTTCTCTACAAAATCCAGAAATTGAGTGTTTTTGCGTGTGTGTGTGTGTGTGTGTGTGTGTGTGTGTTGTCTCCAGCAGCAGCATCCAATAATAATAAACAGAATTGAAAGGGGTTGAAGCTTCAAATTGATCATCCATTGTTCTATGATAAGTCTATAAATTATATGGTTTCAGAGTCATATTATGATCATTTTAAGCACCGATACTTCCTAAAGTCCATATTATTACTCATAGTTTCTATTTCAAGGCCAAAATGTTAAAAAGAAGCAATCCGAGAGAATTTAGAGCAAACCAAGCTGAGGGTTAGAGTCCCAACTGTCCAGATATGTTCCAGCACATGCCCGCTAAACCCTAGCCGCATCCAGGCACAGGGGGCGCAAGGCTGCGCCTGGCCTATGCTAGTGCGGCGCAAAAATGTGTTTTAAAGCCTGTGGAACCCTATTCTCGACCTCCCTATAAATAGAAGTCGAGGGGCAGCTTTGGAGAGAGTCACGACGTGTGTGAAAGTGTACCGAAGTCCTGCCGTAGTGGATCTACGATACGAGAACGAAGACGGTGATTCGCAAGCTACCCAATGGCTCAGATTTATGATTGTGACGAGCATAAGATGAGCGGCTAATCCCATTAGCCGTTTGCAGAGGATTTACGGTTAAGTTTACTCTACTTTAATTTCTCGTGCTTTGATGTATTTGTATTAAATGAGATCTATTATGTGTATGCAAATGATAAGCATTCGGTTATGATTATGATTGCATGTTTTGATTGGTAGAAGCAAGATAGTTTATCGTGGTACTATTATTTGTGCCGAGGCCATTAGCTTAGGGATTAAGACAAGTATTAATACTGCATACGCTATGCCGAGAGTTATTGGTTAAGACATGTTTGATTAATCTTGTCGCGTAATTGGTTATGTCTATGTGATCGTTGCATGAAATTATAGTGAGTAATACTTATGTCGTGGTGATCCCATGAATGGTTATTCGTCTCTTGATTGTTTATCTTCTACGTTAGTTACTTCGTCATTAATTTGAGTTACAAAGCGATAGCAAACCATCACTCTAAACAATTCATTCAAATCCACAAATTCACAATTTAAATGCTTTCAATAAACTTATAAGGCTAATAACTTAATCCTAATTATGACCACACTCCCTGTGGATTCGACCCTTACTTCTCTAGCTAAATAGTGGATTTAAGGACTAATTCTGCGGGTCACAACGACGGCCCGTCAGACTTTTAGTGTCGTTGTCGGGGAGTGTAACGGTAGTTAAGGTTTAAAGTTAGTCTGTTGCCTTAGTTTTAAGTAATTAAGTTTAAGTTCCTTTCTTTGGTTATTTTTAGTCTTTATTCTATTATTAAAGAAAAATCAAATAAAAAATTTAAAAATCCAAAAAGGTAATTGTAGTTCTCTACTTTACCACCAAAAATATTAGTTTAATTAAGTTTTTAATCTTTAGTAGTATTTTATTTTAGTGTATGCACACACGTCGATTGACTAAGGATTGCCGCTACAATTCGAACCTGAGATCGAAAAAGTAGCAAGATCGAACCGAAAGACTGTCAGGATTCAAAATCAACAATTAACCAGAGAGAATTTAAACGCACAAGAGGAAGAAATTCCTAATTTAGAAAGCCCTCCGATTTCGCCGCGAAATCGTGATCAAGAAGAACCTGAGCACATAGCTGCTAGAATGGGTGATCAACTAAGACGTACGGTTGAGTCGCATTACTGCCCAGGTGATGTACCTGACCCGTCTCCAATCCGTTATCCCGAAAACGAGAACGAACTCGAAGTTCGTCCTCAGTTATTCCAAATTCTTCCGATCTTTCGAGGGATGCAAAGTGAGGAACCCTTTGAACATTTAGTTGAGTTCACAGCTATCTGTAAAGCCAACCATGTTCGAGGTATAACCACCGGCGGTTTAAAACTTCGATTATTTTCTTTCTCGTTGAAAGAGAAAGCGAAGAATTGGTTCGTATCCTTACCAACCAATAGCATTACAACGTGGGATCAAATGAAACGAGAATTCCTTAATGAAAATTACCCCATTAGTAAAACAATCGAGAAAAGAAAGGAAATTACCGGATTTAAACAAAAACCGGGCGAATAATTCTACGAAGCGTTCGATCATATGAACGAATTACTGAGAGCTTGTCCACACCACGAGGTATCCAAATGGATGTTTATCAAAACATTCTTTGATGGTGTGAGTCAAGAAAGTCGTAATATGATTATAGCTGCCACAGGAGGCACATTTTTAGGTAAAGAAGACGATGAAGCTTGGGAGTTGCTTAGTCAACTCGGCAAAGGTCTTAAAGTCCAAGCTGGTTCAGAAAATAGCATAGGTGTTCAAGTTATGGGCACAGATAATGCCTGGAAACGTGAGGTTAAAAGTGAGATTTCAGAATCAGGAAAAAAAATGGATCAATTAATGAAGGGTCTTTCAAACCCTAGCGTATCAATTAATTGTGTTACATGCGGAGATCCGTCTTATCATTCCGACGCATGTCCTCAAGTGCAACCACTGAGGAATTTGCTAATGAAGCTTATGGATTTAGAGCTCATCGAGAGAGGGAAAATCCATTTTTGGAAATATACCATCTAGGATGGAGAAACCATCCTAACTTTCGATGGAAAAATGATCAGCCTACCGATCATCAATCCAAACCAAGATATGAACCACCAAAGAGAGATTATCAATATGGTTCAACTTTAGCAGCTAAAGATGAGCGATATTATAAGTCAAATCATCGTGATCAACCACAATTCCAAGTGGAAACAAATATGACTTCTGTGCAATTCGCAGAGTTTGCTGAATTTATGAAACAACAATCAACTATGACCATGGAGATGTTAACTCGCCAGATGGGTCAGATAGCTGAGTTGCCTACTAGGCGTGAGGAGGGGAAGCTACCTAGCAATATTGTTCCAATCCTTCACACGTTCATCATCATAACAAAGATAAGAAACATGAGATTAATGAAGTTAATGAAGTAGCTAAGGTAACCACATTAAGGAGTGGAAGAGAGGTAGAATAAAATTGAGATGCCTAAAGAGAAAGAGGCAGAAAAAGATACCGACACTGAAGTCGTGTATGAGGAGAAAGAGGATCCAAAGAAGAAGGAGATTCCTAAGAAGGTTTCTTTTAAAGAGCCAATTAAAGCAGATATTCCAACGCCTAAAGTTGGGGACGTGGATAAGATTCAGGACACTTCAATTCCCCCTCCTTATTCTGCTGCTTTAGAGAATCCAAAATCTTCTCCTTACGGCAAAAGACGCCCACAACCATAGGATCTTTGGGACTTATTCAATCAAGTTAAGATCAATATTCTTCTGATAAAGGTCATTCAACATGTTCAATCTTATGCCAAATTTTTGAAAGATCTATGTACTCAGAAAAGAAAGTATAAGGTCTCACTCCCAAAGCAGATCAAACTAACTGAACAGTTGAGTGCAGTAGTTTCTAGTTCTCTACCTCCTAAGCTGAAAGATCCTGGATCACCACTGATTCCAGTGACAATAAGCAATGTGCAGATTAAGAAAGCATTGCTTGATCTTGGAGCTAGTGTTAATATTTACCTAGAAACTTGTTTGATAAACACGATCTAGGTCCGTTACAAACAACTGATATTATCTTACAGCTGGCAGATCGGTCAACCAAGTGCCTAAGAGGTATTTTATCAGATTTCATAGTAAAAGTGGAAGATTTTTACTATCCAGATGACTTCCTAGTATTGGACACCGAAAGTTCAACTAAAGATAATCAACCGTCTATTATCCTAGGCAGACCTTTCTTAGCCACGATTAATGCACAAATTAATTGTAGGACAGGAGCAGTGGATATTGCCTTTGGTAATAGGAAATTAAAACTGATTGTATTTAATGCTTCAAGTGTCTCTGCTATTGATTCAGAATGTTATCTTATAGACATGGTGGGCAAACTTGCGCAGCAGCATAGTTCGTTAATCAACACCAAAGATGCTACTGAGTTATTCTTTGCAGAGAATGAGCTAGCCAAGTAAAATCATACTGAGTGTGATAAGCTTGAAGTAGTCATGGAATCCACACTAGAGTCAAAACAACCACCATGGACCCATAGGACTGAAAAATTACCTACTGATTTACCTAAGTCAGCCAAACCTTCAATAGAGCAACAACCTGTTCTAGAATTGAAGGAGCTGTCATCTCATTTGAAGTATGCTTTTCTAGGTCAGAATGACACTTTACCTGTCATAATTTCATCAAATTTGACTGAAGAGCAAGAGAAAGCTCTACTGCAAGTATTAGTCAAATATAAAGAAGCAGTGGGATGGACGATAGCTGATTTAAAAGGAATCAGTCCCACTTTGTGTATGCACCGAATCATTACTGATCCAGAAGCTAAACCAGCTCGGGATGCACAAAGGAGGTTGAATCCTAATTTGAGAGAGATAGTTAAGAAGGAAGTATTAAAATGGTTGGACGCTGGAATTATATATCCTATATCCGATAGTAAGTGGGTAAGTCCAACCCAAACTGTGCCCAAGAAATCAGGAATTACAGTCATTAATACTGAAGAAGGAGAGAAAATAACTACTCGCCCTGTAACTAGGTGGAGAGTTTGTATAGATTACAGAAAACTCAATGCTGCTACTTCAAAAGATCATTTTCCGCTACCATTTATAGATCAAATAGTGGAAAAATTAGAAGGACATAAGTTATACTGTTTCCTGGATGGATATTCTGGTTATAATCAAATCTCAATCCATCCAGAGGATCAAGAGAAAACTACATTTACTTGTCCCTATGGCACCTTTGCCTACCGAAGGATGCCATTTGGACTATGTAATGCACTCGCCACATTCCAACGATGTATGATGACTATCTTTTCAGATATGGTGGGTGGTTCTCTTGAAATATTTATGGATGATTTCTCCATATTCGATAAAACATTTGAAGATTGTCTGGGACATTTAGAAAAAGTCCCAAAGAGATGCACTGAAACCAACTTAGTGTTAAGTTGGGAGAAAAGCCATTTTATGGTCAAAGAAGGGGTAATCCTAGGTCACATTGTGTCCGAAAGATGAATGGAGGTAGATAAAGCAAAAGTTCAATTAACTTCCTCACTTCCACCCCCAACCAATGTTAAAGGAATAAGATCATTCCTAGGCCACGCTGGTTTTTATCAGCGATTCATTAAAGATTTCAGTGAAATCTCAAGGCTGTTATGCAATCTTCTTTCAAAAGACACCGAGTTTAATTTTGATGATGCTTGCATGAAAGCATTTGAGAAGCTTAAATCAAAATTAATCGAAGCGCCAATTCTGCAATCTCTGGATTGGTCTCAACCGTTTGAGATCATGTGCGATGCAAGTGATTATGCAGTTGGTGCTGTTTTAGGACAACATTTGAGAAAAATCCAGTGGTCATTTACTACGCAAGTAAAACCTTTAATGAGGCACAAATCAATTACACCACTATGGAAAAAGAATTACTAGCTGTAGTGTTTGCCCTAGATAAATTCAGATCATATATTTGGGGAGCAAAAGTAATCGTGTACTCTGACCACAGCGCTTTAAGACATTTATTGGCAAAGAAGGATGTCAAGCCCCGATTGATTCGATGGATCCTTCTATTGCAAGAATTTGACTTAGAAATTAAAGAAAAAAAAGGCACAGAAAATGTTGTTGCCGATCATTTATCAAGGCTTTAATTAATCCCACTAAACTCAACTGATCAAATCAGGAACTCCTTCCCTGATGAACAATTATTATCTATATCTAAAATTCCCTGGTTTGCGAATCTAGTTAACTATTTCGTAACAGGAAGATTGCCAGAGCACTGGAACTCACAACAAGGAAAATATTTCTATGCTCAAGCAAGGCAATACATTTGGGATGAGCCTAATTTATTTAAACTAGGAGCAGATCAAATTATAAGACGATATGTCCCGAACTCGAAACACGAAGATATTCTTAAACACTGCCATGCATATACATGTGGTGGCCATTTCAGCGCAAAGAAAACTGGCCACCGGATATTGCAGTGTTAGTTTTCCTGGCCCACGATATTTAAGGATGCCTATGAGTTTGTTAAAGGGTGCACAAGATGCCAGCAAACTGGTGGCATCGCGAAAAGGGATGAAATGCCTATGACCCCGATATTAATTGTTGAAATATTTGATGTATGGGGCATTGATTTTATGGGACCCTTCCCTAAATCATTTGGATACGAGTACATCCTAGTTGCAGTAGATTATGTTTCCAAATGGGTGGAAGCAGAAGCTACACGCACTAATGATAACCGGGTTGTGTGTAAATTTGTTAAAAGAAATATTTTAGCACGACACGGTTTTCCAAGGGCTATCATCAGTGACGGAGGGTCACATTTTAATAGTCAGCATTTTGCTAAACTCCTTAAACAGTATGGAGTTAACCATAGAATAGCAACGCCTTATCATCCGCAAACAAGCGGACAAGTTAAGATCTCTAATAGAGAGATCAAGAGAATTCTCGAGGATGCTCTATAGGCATACAAAACCGCATTTAAAACACCAATCGGTATGTCCCCGTATAGACTTGTGTATGGTAAGCATTGCCATCTCCCAGTGGAATTAGAACACCGAGCTCTATGGGCAATCAAAAACACTAATTTTAATTTACATGATGCCGGTGTTGATAGGAAATTCCAATTGAATGAACTGGAAGAAATTCGTAGAGAAGCCTACGAAAGCGCCAGAATTTATAAAGAGAAAATTAAGGTTTTCCACAATAGAATGCTTAAAAATAAAATATTTACCAAAGGAAATAAAGTTTGGTTATTTAACGCAAGACTTAGATTATTTCCCGGTAAATTAAAAAGTAAATGGACAGGTCCATATATTGTAACGAATACCTACCCACACGGTGCGGTAGAAATACAGGACCTAAAAGGTGGTGAGCCATTTAAAGTAAATGGACATAGACTTAAATTATATGTTCAATGGGCCACCAACGATATGTTAGTATCTGAACTCATCAGACTACAAGATCCTAAGGTTAATTAATTAGTTTAGGAGCAGTACGTCTGGCTGAAGACGTAAAACTTAGCGCTTTCTGGGAGGCAACCCAGAGTATTTTGATTATTTGAATTTAATTGTTTTTAAGTGTGTTTATTTGCTTAATTATGTGTAGCCAATTAAGTTGGGGAGGATCATCCTCCTGAACTTAGTTGTGTTTAGAAATTAGGATTTAAATTAAATAATAAGACCCCGCATCAGAAATAAAAAAATTTAAGTACGTAGCAGAATTATTTTGACCCGATAATAAGAGCGTAAGTTGGGGAGAATACCCGTAAAAATTAAAAAATTAAAGAATTAGGGTTTCAAGACCAGTGCACGGCCCAGATCGCGAATCCAGAGGCCCGGGCGCAGGACTGCGCTTGCCCTGCGGCCCGACACGCTCAAAATCTTATAAAAATGGTACTCATCGTCTCCATAACTCCAAAACCCTAATTCCAGTTACAGAAACGGCGGATCTCGATTTCTAAGCCTAAAAACCTTCAAAATTTTGTTTTTTTCACATCAAATCTTCAATCCGACGTTAGTTCTTCTCAATTACTAGCAAGGTATACTCCCTATAACCCCTTTAACTTCATTCTACCCTAGTTTCATAAAGATTTATCATGCATGCATGGGTTGAGGTTTTTGGGAGTTACATGGTTTTTAATAAAAAAGGGTTATTAATAATTTTCTAATATTCATTTAATTAATATAAAATTATTTTTGCAAAACTTTTTTAAAAATTAAGCATTTTTCCGTATTTATTATATTTTGAAACTTTTTGTCGTAAAAAGGTTACGTTTTCATTGTTAAATTAATTATTATTAAAGTTCATGCATTTGATAGGGTTAGATTGGGCTCACATTGTTGGTGAGACTTAGGATTAGTTTGTTTATCATTAAAAAAGGTCGTTTAAATAATCATGCATCATTTACGTAAAAAAAACCCCATATTTATAATCCTTTGTCTTTGCGTTATTTTTAGATGTCTACCCAGTTCCATGCAAACGGTAACCGTCCTGAAAATTCCCAAAAACCTAGGATGAGAACCTACGACCCTAGGGATGTTCGTTCGAAAAACCACTCAATGTGGAGTTCCCAGAAATTCCACCCAACACAAACAATGGTAAACCTCCTAAGTTTTTCATAGAGTGTACTTTGAAAACACTTGACTTTGATAATTTTGAAACATTAGAGTGTTTTGAGCGACTAGGATGGGCTAGAGCTAAACAATGAGAACTTCCATATATTCATACTAGTTTGATCCAACAGTGGTTCGCTACTGTTCGGAAAGCAGAAGAGGAAGATGACCATGACTTTGAGCTCACAAGAATAGTAGCTGTGACACCCTTGCCACATTAACCACCAATTACCATTCACCCAGGATTAATCACCAACAAACACTTAACATAATGATCTGATAGCTTAATAATAATGCGGAAGCAAAATACATAAGTACATAAACATTCTTAAATATTACAACTGAATCTACACCCTATGGTGCTACAAGGTTACATGTCTAAGTCTACATACTCAAACATTTTACATTATCCCAAATTTATTACAACAATAATTCCATAATCCAAATACCAAAGAAAACGATAGAAATCTTCAATCACTTCAATAGATTTCCTAGCTAGATGGTCCCGCAGCGGATTTCCCTTTTCCTGTAAAAATATAACAACTGAAAGGGTAAGCTAAAGCTTAGTGAATACCAGATGATTTTCACACATTCTACAAATCATTATGATGCCACCCAGGGTAACCGCGGTAACACATACCGTATACCCCACACGTACTCCAAGTACGCAAACCTGAGCCGCAGCTCCTTCGAGCTGACACTCGGCATAAGAACAACCAACCATCTGAGGCAGACATTACATCGGGGATGACCTACTGTCTATCCTGACAACAGAGGTGTCAAACTCTTGGTCATATAGCACAGTAACATCAGAGTACAGATGCGACCACGCAGGTCATCGAAAAGATGCACAACAAATGAACGGACATGCAACAATTATGAATGTGCATCAACATAAACGCATGTTAGTAGAATGCCAAACGAACATGAAAACAACATGCCTCAGCAGGCAATGCAAACATAATGCAGATGCAGCAATGTTAAAATCAAAGGTACTCACAGTGGGTGCGTTATTATCTTTATTCAAATTTTATTTCTCCTCGGGATTTCAACCGGATCAACCAAGTACCCCACTGTGGGTTAAACAACACCACAAGGGACCTGTAAGTCATTTGTAACAACACATTGTGTTAATATCTTGTTTAATTCCATAAAACTTAATTTTTATAAGTTTTACCATTTTTGATCCCAAATTCGGATCCATGTCCGAATTCGGACCCCACCCGAATTCGGACCCCCAATTCGGTTCTCAATATATGCCCTATTTCGGACCTATGCCAAATTTGGACCATATCCTAATTCGGTCCATATCCGAATTCGGACCTCAACCGAAATATCACTACTTGGAAATTATTTTGCTAATCTGAAATCTGGGCCCATCCGAATTCGGACCAGATCCGAGTTCATCTCGGATCCGAATTCGGACCCCAACCCCATTCGAATTTGTTCTAAGTTTATAAAATTTCCAGATTTAATTCCTTCATTTTTGGTACTAATTCAATACGTGAAATAAATTATACCAACTAAAATACACTTAATTTCAACCACTTTAACACTATCATTAACCTCTTTCATGCACCAAATCACAACCTTTTCAACCTTTTTCATCATTTTTCGAACACACACACTAAAACACACACAAATCTTCGAAAATCATACTTATAGTGCGAATCAGAAGCTGAAATTTTGTACATAGCATCTTATATACTAGATTTAAACTAACCCACAATAACATCATACATGCATAAACATTTGCAACCTTAAATTTCATTTTCGGATTTTAACAAATCCGAACCAAAACCATAAATTTCGAAGAATTAGTGAAATGTTTACCTTAAATCGATTCTTGCAGATGTTTTAGTTCCTCCCAAACAACCTTAATCCAGATTTTCAGCTTCGAATCCAAGTTTTGATGATCTTGATTTTTAGAGAGAGAGAGCCGAGAGATGGAGAGATTTCTAGTGAGAGAGTGTAATGTTGGAAATGAAAGACCTTTGGTCTTTTATTTCAAAATTCCTTATTTTAACACCTTTAGTCCCTCAACTCATCAGATCCCATTAAATACTGATTTATAAAATAAAAGATTTCTATCTTTTATTTATTATCCTCAATGCTTTAAATAATTATTTTCACTTAATAAATAAAATTCTAAATTTCCATAATATGCAACCAACTTCCATAAATTCAAATACATAATCATTATCAATAATTTAACTTAATTTACAAATTTAAACTTAATAATCTTCAAATACAATAAATTAAATCCGAGGATGTTACAGCATGGGCTCCACCACGCTCAACTTCGTCCTCGAAGTTACTCGGATTCGAACAGCTTCGGGTATTTCTTCAACATCTCAGACTTAGGCTCCCACGTATGATTTGCTCCTTTGTGATGCTTCCAACGAACAAGCACCATCTCTATCTCTTTACTTCTCAATTTCTTCACTTTCGTGTCTAACACACACTCCGGCTCTTCAACATACCGGAGCCTTTCGTCAATCTTTAGCTCGGTGTGATCAGCCCAATCCTCGTTTTCGGTTGTAAACGACTTTCTAAGGTTCCCCACATGGAACACCGGATGTATGCCCGACATCTCTTCAGGCAATTCCAACCGATACGACTGATTTCCTACTTTCTCAGTTATTTTGAATGGTCCGACGAATCTTGGAGTCAACTTTCCTCTTTTTACAAAACGTGTAACACCCCTCATTGGTGATACTTTCAGGTACACCCAATCATTTACCTCGAAACTGATTGGCTTGTGCCTCCTGTCGTAATAACTTTTCTGGCGATCCTGGGCCGCCTTCATATTTTGTCGCACCAACTGAATCTTTTCATTCGTTTCTTGTAGTAATGCCGGCCCAGCAATCGGCGTTTCTCCGGTTTCCCTCCAACATGTAGGAGTCCTACATCTTCTCCCATACAATGCCTCAAACGGCGCTTTCTTGATCGTCGCGTGGTAACTGTTGTTATATGAAAACTCGATCAGTGGCAAATGATCGTCCCAATTGCCACCAAGGTCCAACACACACGACCGCATCATATCTTCAAGTGTCAGGATAGTCCTTTCACTTTGACCATCGGTTTGCGGACGGTAAGCCGTACTCATAGCAATCCTCGTTCCTAACCCTTCTTGTAATGCCGACCAGAAGTTGGAAGTAAATCGGCTGTCTCGATCTGATACTATGGACTTCGGTACTCCATGTCTAGCAACTATCTCAGCCACATAGATCTGTGCTAACCTTTCCAGAGAATATCCTTCCCGAATCGGAATAAAGTGTGCGGACTTAGTTAACCTATCGACTATCACCCAAACTGCATCGTGTTGACGCCTAGTCTTCGGCAACTTTGTAACAAAATCCATCGTTATGTGTTCCCACTTCCATTCCGGAACGGGAAGCGGTTGCAAACTACCGTATGGTTGCTGGTGTTCGGCTTTCACTAACCGACAAGTTCGGCATCTCTCCACGTACTGTCCGATATCTTTCTTTAATCCGGGCCACCAGAAGTCTGCTTTCAGCTCGTTGTACATCTTTGTGCTCCCGGGATGTACAGAAAATTTCGATTGGTGAGCTTCTTCTATGATCACCTTTCTCATGCCTCCATACTTTGGCACCCAGATTCTTCCGTAGATGCCTTTCAATCCCGATTCACTTGTTTCCATATCCTTAATCTGTGCTCTTATATCTTCAGCACCAACATTCTCGTCTTTCAAGGCTTCCTCTTGAGCGGCCTTGACATCATCTATAATAGTGGATGTTAACATAGTAGATGTCAACATGTAACAGCAATCCTTGACATATGCTTTGCGGCTCAAAGCATCGGCTACCACGTTAGCCTTCCCGGGATGATAAAGGATTTCACAGTCATAATCCTTTATAAGTTCCATCGAACGTCTCTGCCTCATATTGAGCTCCTTCTGACTAAATATGTATTTTAAACTCTTATGGTCAGTGTATAACTGACACTTAGTCCCGTAAAGATAATGCCTCCATAACTTCAAAGCGAATGTTACCGCAGTCAACTCAAGATCATGAGTTGAGTAGTTCTTCTCATGCTGCTTCAACTGCCTTGAAGCATAAGCAATTACCTTCCCACGCTGCATCAATACCGCACCAAGTCCCAACTTCGAAGCATCCATGTATACCACAAAGTCCTCATTACCCTCTGGTAGGGCAAGTATCGGTGCTTCACTTAACGTCTTTTTCAAAATATCAAACGCCTCCTGCTGCACAGTTTCCCATACAAACGGTGCATTCTTCTTCGTCAACACCGTCAAAGGAACGGCAATTTTCGAAAAGTCCTTTATAAATCTCCTATAGTAGCCCGCCAACCCCAGAAAACTTCTGACTTCAGTAGCTGAACGAGGCGGCTCCCAGTTTCTTACCGCTTCTACCTTAGCCGGATCTACAGAAATTCCGGCCCCCGATATCACATGCCCTAAGAACTGAATCTGTTGTAGCCAAAACTCACATTTTGAGAACTTGGCATACAACCTTTCCTTTCTTAGCAATTCCAATAACTCTTTTAGATGATCAGCGTGTTCGGCTTCAGACTTTGAATACACCAAAATGTCATCTATAAAAACAATTACCGACTTGTCCAACATCGGTCTGCAAACTCGGTTCATCAAATCCATAAAGACAGCCGGGGCATTGGTTAACCCGAAAGGCATAACCAAGAACTTGTAATGCCCGTAACGTGTCCTAAAAGCTGTTTTAGGCACATCTTCCTCTCTAACTTTTAACTGATGATATCCCGACCTCAAGTCAATCTTAGAAAACACACAAGCTCCATGTAACTGGTCAAACAAGTCATCTATCCGCGGCAGCGGATACTTGTTCTTGATTGTCAATTTATTCAGCTCCCGGTAATCGATGCACATCCTCATGGTGCCATCTTTCTTCTTAACAAATAACACCGGAGCTCCCCACGGCGATGAACTTGGTCGAATAAAACCCTTGTCTAACAACTCCTGGAGTTGTGTCATCATCTCTTTCATCTCGGTTGGGGCAAGGCGATAAGGAGAACGAGCTACCGGTGCAGCTCCAGGGATCAGATCAATTCTAAATTCCACTTGTCTCTCAGGCGGCACGCCAGACAAGTCTTCCGGAAACACATCCGGGAATTGTGAAACAACAGGCACATCGGCCAACGTCTTCTTCTCAGCCTTGGCATCTATAGCATATGCCAGGTAGGCGTCACATCCCTTTGCAACAAGCTTTCGAGCTTTTGCAACAGTCAACAAACACAGATCCCCACTTCTCCTATCCCCATAAATACAGATCTCACGCCCCTCCGGAGTAGTTATCTTGATCATACGCTTCTTACACACTATATGGGCTTCATTCTCTATCAACCAATCCATCCCGATAATCACATCAAATTCACTAAACTCGATCGGAATCAAGTCCAAATTGAAGACTACATCTTCAATCACTAAAGTGCAGTTTCGGTATACATGATCTACTTTAACTAGAGTATTACTAGCAGTTTCAATATCTAGTACAGCAGATAGCTTAGACAGAGGCATGGCAAGTTGTTGTGCAAACATAGTAGATACAAACGACCTATTGGCACCCGAGTCAAATAATACTCTTGCAGGTAAAGAGTTTACAATAAACATACCCGTGACCACCTCCGGGTTTTCCCTAGCCTCTTCTGCAGTGATTTGAAAGGCACGAGCCGGTGCCCTTTGCGACTGACCCCGACCTCGGTTAACTGAACCGCCGCTTGAACCTCCTGAAGATCGTGTTGATGTTGGAGCAGCAACTGCTGGGGTATTCTTTCGACAATTCCGACTATAGTGCCCCCATACTCCACACTTATGGCAAGCATCAGATCTCCGTGGGCATTCATTTTGAAAGTGGCCCAACTCTCCGCAGCAAAAACACGCACGCCCGTTGGTGCACTTACCGAAGTGTTCCAGATGACACTTGTTACAATACTGCGGCTCAGTGTTGATAGAGTAAGCACGTGCGCGACCAGAAGAACTAGACTGTCGGCGATAAGACTGTTGCGGCGAGTACTGTGATGATCGTGAAGAACCAGAGTAGCCTCCTTCGCGTTGGCGTTTCGGTGGTGAAGGTTGAGTTGGGTTGACTGAAGCAGCAGCGGACCCCATCACGTATCCCGACATACCCAAGATCTGTTCCACATTCCTGGCGGCTTCCAGTAAACCAGCAAATGTGGGGTAGCGTACGTTGCTCATCACCCTTCGAATCTCCAAATCAAGACCAGCCTCAAACCTGGTCACTTTCCTCTCCTCGGTATCCACTTGATGAGGCGCGAACAAACTCAGCCTCGTAAACTCTACAGCGTACTGGGACACAGACTTAGTCCCCTGAATCAGCGTCATGAACTTAGCTTCAAGTCTTCGGCGCTCATCGGCCGGGCAGTACTGCTGAGTGAAGATATCAATAAACTCAGCCCATGTCATAACAGATACTCTTTCCAAGGTTAACGCATTCACCATCGAGTTCCACCACATTATTGCGTCTTTGGTGAACATGGCAGTAGCGAATCGGACCATATCTTTCTCAGCACAATCGCTGATTCGGAAAGTCCTTTCTGTAGCTGTTATCCACTCCAGTGCAGTAACAGCATCCCCCAACCCAGTAAATTCAACGGCTCCATTTCCCTTAAAGTCCTTGAAACGACAACCCCTGGGCTTATTAGATGACCCAGTGTTGTCACCTTGCTCGTCATCGTTTCCCTCTCTTTCCTTATTCTTCCTTTTGTCTTCCCTTCGCTTAGCTTCGGCCTCATCTCGAGCCCGAAACTGGTCTTGTATCATTCGGTTTTGCTCAGCCATCATGGCTAGCATCATTTCTCTCGTCTCTTCTGGTGTCATTCCTCCTACAGACATGTTCTGAAATATGAAACATATAACTTATTTAGTAACATGTCATTTATTTATAGACACCACCCAATTGTCCCGTATGATAGTCAATATTCTTATGATTACTAGATCATAACCTATCTTAGTTCAGATCATTACTTAGCATCACTACATGTCAACACTTAATGTTTGAGACCAAGACCTCCCGGACACTTGAATCTCAAACTACTGCTCTGATACCATACGCTGTGACACCCTTGCCACATTAACCACCAATTACCATTCACCCAGGATTAATCACCAACAAACACATAACATAATGATCTGATAGCTTATTAATAGTGCGGAAGCAAAATACATAAATAAAGTATTACAACAGAATTTAACACCCTACGGTGCTACAAAGGTTACACATCTAAATCTATAAACTTGAACTGAATTACATCATCCCCAAATTATTACAACATTGATTTCATAAAACAAATACCAAGCTAAACAGTGGAAATCTTCAAACACTTCAACTGATAACTTAGCTAGACGGTCCCGCAGCGGATTTCCCTTTTCCTGTAAAAATTCAACAACTGAAAAGGTAAGCTAAAGCTTAGTGAATACCAGATGATTTTCACACATTCTACAAATCTTTATGATGCCCCCAGAGTATCCGCGGTAACACATACCGTATACTCCACACGTATCCCAGATACGCAAACCTGAGCCGCAGCTCCTTCGAGCTGACACTCGGCATAAGAATAACCAACCATCTGAGGCAAACATTACATCGGGGATGACCTACTGTCTATCCTGACCACAGAGGTGTCAAACTCTTGGTCATATAGCACAGTAACATCAGAGTACAGATGCGACCACTCAGGTCCATCGAAAGGATGCACAACAAATGAACGGACATGCAACAAATATGAATGTGCATCAACATAAACGCATGTTAGTAGAATGCCAAACGAACATGAAACAACAGGCCTCAGCAGGCAATGCAAACATAAAGCAGATGCAGACATGTTGAAAATCAAAGGTACTCACAGTGGGTGCGTTTTTATCTTTAATCAAATTTTATTTCTCCTCGGGCTTTCAACCGGATCAACCAAGTACCCCACTGTGGGTTAAACAACACCACAAGGGACCTGTAAGTCATTTGTAACAACACATTGTGTTAATATCTTGTTTAATTTCATAAAACTTAATTTTTATAAGTTTTGCAGAATTTTGGTCCCAATTTCGGATCTATGTCCGAATTCGGACACCACCCGAATTCGGACCCCAGTTCGGATCCCACATAAATCCTAATTCGGATCATGGCAATTTCGGACTTCATGTTAAGTCCGGACCGTATCCGAAATTCCAACACTTAAAATATTTTGCCATTTTTAATTACCACATTTCGGACCAAAATAGATTCGGACCATATCCGAATTCGGTCCCCAACCGAATTCGGACCCCATCCGAGATTCAAACACTTAGATTATTATTTTGCTGAATTTGAATATCAACAATTCGGATCCTGTTACAATTTCGACCACATCCGAATTCGGACTCATCCGAATTACAACACTTGTAAATATTTTCTGTTTTGTACATCAGAGGTTCGGACCCATCCGAATTCGGACCAGATCCGAGTTCTTCTCGGATCCGAATTCGGATCTACTGTATTCGAACTTGTGCAGTTTTATATATTTTCCAGATTTAATTCCTTCATTTTTGGTACTAATTCAATACATGAAATAAATTATACCAACTAAAATACACTTAATTTCAACCACTTTAACACTATCATTAACCTCTTTCATGCACCAAATCACAACCTTTTCAACCTTTTTCATCATTTTTCGAACACACACACTAAAACACACACAAATCTTCGAAAATCATACTTATAGTGCGAATCAGAAGCTGAAATTTTGTACATAGCATCTTATATACTAGATTTAAACTAACCCACAATAACATCATACATGCATAAACATTTGCAACCTTAAATTTCATTTTCGGATTTTAACAAATCCGAACCAAAACCATAAATTTCGAAGAATTAGTGAAATGTTTACCTTAAATCGATTCTTGCAGATGTTTTAGTTCCTCCCAAACAACCTTAATCCAGATTTTCAGACTTCGAATCCAAGTTTTGATGATCTTGAATATTTTAGAGAGAGAGAGCCGAGAGAGAAAGAGTTCTAGTGAGAGAGAGTGGTGATTGGAAATGAAAGACCTTTGGTCTTTTATTTCAAAATTCCTTATTTTAACATCTTTAGTCCCTCAACTCATCAGATCCCATTTACTACTGATTTATAAAATAAAAGATTTCTATCTTTTATTTATTATCCTCAATGCTTTAAATAATTATTTTCACTTAATAAATAAAATTCTAAATTTTCCATAATATGCAACCAACTTCCATAAATTCAAATACATAATCATTATCAATAATTTAACTTAATTTACAAATTTAAACTTAATAATCTTCAAATACAATAAATTAAATCCGAGGATGTTACAAATTGACTATTTAAATAAAGTTTATTTAGTTTTTTGAAAAACGTTTCAATTAAATAATAGTTAATTGATAATTATTTAAAGAAAGTTTAAATTATTTATCAATGTTTATTTGAAAATAACGACTATATTTATTAAAGACAGTTTAATAAAAGTTTCTTAAAATAGTACGTTTGAGTTTCGAAAGTGTTTGAATTGTTAATTTGATATTTTAAGAAAATAATAGTTATGAATCCAAAGATAATGCAAATATGGAATTGAATTTGAAAATCTTTTTCGGGAAAAAGTTTCTAAATATGGAAAATGGTCCTAAATTTTGAGTTTATGAAAGTATTTAATTTAAGAATGATATTGGGTATGATTACTTCAATTGATACTAGATTAAATGGTTTTGGAATTATTTTTGTAAGGTCACCACGTCTACAGATCGGATCAAGGTGCGCCGTCGTCCAACGAGTGCGGAATCCTCGTTAGACGCATAACGGATCGATCACGCTCCAAACACGGAGCCTAACACAATGCCAACCGATATGACACCGACCCCACACGATGTATCGCTCCAAGCCTCTCTGAAATCGCTCTCAAGTTCATCTGCTAGCTCTCACCAACTCTGAAAACGTCTTTCGCCAAAAAACCATGAAAATAACTAAATAAGTTCATAATATAACTCATAAGTTCGTGCAAGGCCCAAGCCCACGAACTTACAAGTTCAAGCCCAAGCAGATACGAACTTAGGTGAGCTAAGTTCGTACGTACTTGTGTAACTTAAGTTTGTGGCCTATGCACTTAAGAACTTATTCTCAAAAGTTCATTACCTCAAGAACTTGTCTTCATAGTCATGAACTTAACATGCAAATATAAACATCATACACAATCATGAACAAATACACATGACTTGTATTAATAAAGCCCTATGTATTACATATGACTATCTATTACATATCTAGACTGCTATCGTCACACAGGTTGTACCAACAGACTCCCCCTTGACAATAGCTTCTAGTAGATATTCATTAATCTACAGAATTAGGCTTATTCAAACTGCTTCCTGCATGCAGTCCCTGTTCAATGCAAACTTTAACTACACTATGATATTTCTTGCCTTCTGAGCTCCAACCTTCATGAAAATAGATTGGCTGCTCATGAAGCTTCAGCAAGTCACCCTAAGAATGGTTTACAAGATGCAGGGGATCATATACCTTCAAAATAACTTTCTCGTCTTCATCTTCCATTATTGCTTCAGCTGTCTCGTTGTCAACATACCCAACACTTTACGTTCCTCAGAACGTCTTTTGGCATGATCTTCAACAGAACCTTCTTCAAGCACTTAACAGGTTTATAGTACATCTTCATCCATGGCCTGCCTGTCAATAGATCTATCCTTGTTTCATCCATGACTCGCTTCCCTGTCATTGGCTTAATTCTCTCAAACCTTCCAGACCGACTCTCTTTTCTGATAATCTTGGCTATAACTTCAGCATACTAGTCGTCTCCCAGGTTGATCAAATCTTTCCATGCCAACTCTTTATCTTCACATTTAGGCAATGAATTAAATACTTTAAGCCTTCTTCGAAAGTACCGAAGCTCGTCTCGTCTTTTCAGAACAAACAGCTGCATTCCCTGTCAAAGAACCAGCTTATAATCCCACCAGATAACTTTCCAAGACTAGGCAGCTTCATTTTCTTCTTTACTGCCAATTCAGCCTTTTGCTCTTCATTTTTAAACCATAAGCTCCTCTTCTCCTCTTTGGTCAGCTCCATGCCAGTTGCATCAGATTCTGATTCATCATTATCTGTTGATCTCAGCATATCAATGTCTATCACCTTCTGATTTTGATTCTCGTATAGCTCCGTGACAGGTTGCTTTTCAATGACCACTTCATCCACTTCATCATCTTCGTCCATAACTACCTCGTCATCAGATTTCCAGTCAGCTACATCACCAGAAAATGAACTCTCCTTATCCAAGCTCCTCCTGATCTATGTAGTCTTCAAACTCAAACCGAATCTCATCTTCATCTAGGTCTAGCAAGGCTCCAATTAACTCTTCTTCATTTACATCTGTAGCCTCGGGAGCCTTGCCGTTATCCTTCTCAACCCCAGACGAAGAACCAGACTCCCCCTGTAATGTAGCTTGTTGAGCAGTCTGTTTTGAAAGATCTTCTAGCTCACTTGCTTTTTAGGCACTTGGGTCATCTCCGTCGTCTTCGTTTCTGCTGCCCCTCAGCTCATCTTCCCTACAACTACTCTCCCCCTGAGCAGCATGATCCTTCAAAATCAGCTCCAGTAGGGCTTGTAGTGTACCGATCTGTTGTTGTTGAGCCGCCACAGTCTTATCTAACTCTACATTATGTTGATCTAATTGGGCATTATGTTGGTGTAGGTCACTGACCGCCTTGGATTGCTGAAAAATTTGGACTGTTTGGAAATCAACTTTCGCTTTTAGTTGATTAATGGTCTGGGCGTCTGTCGATGTTGGTGGTGGTGGTTGATGATGGAACGACAGTTGATGTTGACGGCCCTGCTTGAGCTAGGCATTGGCGCTTAGCCCATTGTTGCCTTGCAACCAACGCCTCTTCTTCTACCAAAAAATCTTCGTCTCTTTCTTCCTCATCTCGAAGTCTGAAAGATGGTCGACGAACTTTTTGTCACCACACTACAAGCCGAGTTCCATGAGTATCGAACCAAGTGGAGGGATTTGCAGACTCCCTGACATCACTCGCAGTCTCAGACTCGGTTTCTGTGTCTGTGTCAACAGCCTCAGTAACATTCTCTAGCTGATAGTTGTCAATATCTTCACAAATATTGTCCTTGACCTCTGGTGATTGAAGAATATCCTGAATTAACTCCTCAGTGATGGATTCTTGTGCCGCTGCGACTTGAGAAAAAATTTCTTCTAATGTTCCTGAATCGGGTAAGCCTGAGCCACCGATGTGGTAGCCACAGCTGCCGCTGTCGTTTGAAATGTAGGCTGAACTTGAGCAACGGGTGCTTGTGCTGATGCTTGTTGTTGGGGCTTATTAACAATCCAATCATCAGCATTTGGAGCCACGAACTTTGGATCTATTAATGCTCCGAACAAAGTAGTCATCGGGGGCCTAACATTCTCTGCCCTTCTTGAATTCTGGCTCTGGCAGTCAGCAAAAATTCGCTTATCGATCCCTGCCACAACAACTACTTCCGGCAAAGGCGGCAAATTCGGCAGGAAGTGACTGATAATCATAATCACAAACCTCGTGTATAACAAGAATCTTTCCCGAGTCGGCGCCGTAATTTGTTGCAAAAATTCCCCAAAAAAGAAGCCCAAGAAACTAGAGGGCTTGTTATACACCAATGATATCATCCCTGACTGTAACTTGGATGTCATTGTGTCAAAACCTGCCTTTTTCGACGCAAAACAGACGAGCATAACATGCATCAGGTATCACCACTATCCTTTTAAACCACTCTTCACGTAAGAGGCTTTTGCCAAGTCTTGAGCGTATCCCATTTACTGGAAGGGCGATTGCCTTATCGCAGCTAGAAAATCTACCGGACCTTCTTCTTGCTCTACTGACCCCAACTGAAGAATCTCCCTCGAATTTTCTGCTGAAAATGCAATCCCTTGTCCGTTGACAGTAGCCCTCAAAACCAGAGGCACTACAGAACTGTTTACATCCAAAGTTCCCCAAAACTGTCAGATATATTCAATTATAAGCGTTGGGTTGTGGTTCAACGCATAAGCAATCCTGAATCGTGGCAGAAACTCCAAAATTTTTCTATATTTCCGCGCCTCAGCTGTTTGGAGGTCTATGCTAATGATCATATTGTGCTTATTAAAGAAAGCACGATCTGCCATTCCTGCACACACAACAAATAGTTAAATTCCGAAAAATTAAATTTTGTAAAACATTAAATTCATTCGAACTTGTTTAAGTTCGTTCGAACTTTATATCCTACGAACTTGTGTGTAAGTTCATGATACTCAGAATACCTATGAACTTAGTAGCAAATTCGAAAGAGGCCTTCGAACTTGTCAGTCTACGAACTTGTAGATATTTTGATCTAAGTTCGTGAAGTGTTGAACAAGTTCGAAGTCGGCATTTTTAAAATCAGTCTCATGATTTAAACCTTTTTAGACTTAAATTACTAATGAATCTAGTCCTAATAGGTTCTAATCGAGGTTATTTATGTTTTATTTTAAGTTTTATAACCCTAAACTTTGTATTTTTAATACTTAGCTTTCGATTATATGAAACTTAAAATACACGAGATTCACACCATTAAAGGTCCAAAACATCACTTACTTAGTTTCTTGTGTGATAAATCGAAATTACACACTAGCAAGTTCGAGATTGAACAGTGATTTCTTCATGAAACAGAAAATAAAGTTGAGAACCCGATAAGTTCGAGAACGCTTCTTAAGTTCGAGATCGCGCCTTTAAGTTCGTGTGTATAAGTTCGAGAGTAGGTGAAATAGAATAAATATGTTTGACCTATTTATACCCTACTTACTGTGCTTCGAACTTAGTTAAGACAACTTCGTGTGACCTTAAGTTCGTTCGAACTTAGGTTTACACGAACTTAAGTGCAAATTTGAAAGACTTTGAAAAATTTTCAACTTTTTCAACTTTTGCAACTTTTTCAATTTTACGAAACTTTTCAACTTTTACGAAAAACTTCACAACAAGGAAATGGATTATCACACAATTTTGTTTCTCCAACTAAAATGCATCATAGTAACTGACCTCGATTCTATTTATTTAAAAAAATGAAATGAACTAAAATAAAGTAAAATAAAAGAAAATAAAAGAAAATTAAATAATAGAAAATTAAATAAAGTAAAATTAAATTGCAGAAATTTAAAGATAAAAACACACTAACTAAATATTTTTGCAAGAGTGTCAAAGAAGGTTGACTCAGATAGCTTTGTCAATTCACTTTCGGTGTTGCACTTTCACACTTTGGAATTATCTGATTCCTTTGATTGTTTGTCGTAAAATACACATCAAGTCGATTTATCGGTGTGTTTGTCCACTTAAACACTCAACACTTAGGATTTTCCTTTGGCCTTTTTATTTATCAAGAAATTACCTTACGGGTCCCACACTTAGACATACTTCTATGATCAAGACAGACATACAATGAATATGACTTTTCGGTATTTGCAAATCATCTTTAAAAGGCAAACGTCGGACACAGTTCTGTATTTACATACAACAGAGTGTCTTAGTTTGTATTAGGGTAGAGCATACTTCTTTTATTTTAGCAAGACAGCGGTGACAGTTCTGTACTTACGTACAACAAAGCGACATATGTTGCTAGTTTAAGTCAAAACAGCGGTGAGAGGTCTGTACTTACGTACAACAAAGCGACACGTTTTGACTTTCATTGCTTTTCATACTTGCTCCTTTTCAATATGTATATTGATGAAGTCATACATCCCCATGACTGATTTACATACCTCATTCATAATTAATATATATGAGCCTCTAACACAGAAACTAAGACCTTTCGGTCATACATCTAAGTTAGTTACACATATGAGATTTTCTTGATGGTTTTATTAGCTTTCAGGAAAACTCTTCATGTTTTATGCCTACCAACATATCAGACTCTGAATATGTATATCACTTAGAATTTATTGTGCATTATGTGTGAAAGTTGAACACTTAGAGTTTGTTAGACTGTGCTAAATTTCGTCACTTTGAACCTTAGACTCTAAGACTTCTCTCATTTTTTAATATTCTCTTTCTTTGAAATTTTTATGGTTTTCTCTCTTTTACTGAGGTCAGGTTACTCTGGATTACGCATTCCGTTTAGTTGGACTAACAACTCAAAGCGTGATCTATCAAATGCTTTTGTGAACAGATCCGCAAATTTGTCTTCCGTTGGAACTTTAACCAATTTTATTAAGTTTTTCTTAGCACAGTCACGAATAATATGATGTCTTATATCTATATGCTTAGTCTTACTGTGCTTTACCAGATTATTGGTTATGGCACTTGTGGATTGATTGTCTATCCTAATGGGAGTATGAGTATAAGTCAAACCGTAATCCCGCAATTGTTGTTGAATCCATAGAACCCATGAACATCAACTACCAGCAGCTACATACTCGGCCTCGCACGTTGATACGGCTACCGAAGTCTGTTTCTTGCGTTGCCAGGACACAAATCTCCCTCCAAGGAAGTGACAGCCACCCATTGTTGACTTTCTGTTCAAGCTACACCCCTCCATAGTCTGAATCTGTGTAGGCTTCCAATTCCAGATCTCCATCAGCATGATACCAAAGTCCCAGCTTCGGTTTCGACTTCAGGTATCTCAGAAACCGCTTCACAACTTTCATGTGCATCTCCTTGGGGTTAGCTTGAAACCTGGTACAAATATAAACAACAAACATTATATCAGGTCGAGAAGCAGTTAAATACATGAGTGACCCGATCATGTCCCGATATAAAGTCGGATCCACATCAGTATCACTATCTGCACCCGGTACGAGATTATGATTGACTTATATAGGGGTACTGAAGTGTGTCGTAAGCTTTATTCCTCCCATCCCGAAGCGCTCTAAAATATCATTGACATACTGCGTCTGATGAATGAACATCCCCTCCTTTCGTTGTTCAACTTGTAAACCGAGAAAGAAGTTCAGTTCTCCCATCGCACTCATCTCAAACTTTAACTTCATAACGTTCTCGAAATCTTTGCACATTTGTTCATTTGACGACCCAAAGATGTTGTCGTCCACATACACTTGTACCAGTATGAAATCGTCACCTTTTCTCTTAACGAACAATGTACTATCTATTCTACCTCTCTCAAACCCATTGTCTAAGAGATGAGTAGATAGTGTCTCGTGCCACGCCCTAGGTGCCTAATGCAACCCATACAGAGCCTTATCCAATCTATATACTCTGTCTGGATACTTGGGATCAGTAAACCCTGGCGGTTGCTCAACATACACCAATTCCTTCACTTTACCTTAAAGAAGGCACTCTTGACGTCTAGCTGATATACTTTGAAGCCTTTGAAGGATGCAAAGGCAAGAAACAATCTGATAGCTTCAAGCCTTGCCACTGGTGCAAACACTTTATTATAATTTATTCATTCTTCTTGGTTGAACCCTTTGACCACTAGTCTTGCCTTGTTACGAGTAATTATGACCTGATCATCCCTTTTGCACTTAAAGACCCATTTGGTCCCTATAGCAACTTCTCCTCGAGGCAAAGGCATTAACTCCCAGACTTGTAGCTTTCTGAACTGTGAAAGTTCCTCTTGCATAGCTTCAACCCAAGAATTATCCTTCAGAGGCATTTGAACATTCTTTGGCTCGACTTGAGAAATGAAACACGAGTATAGACATGTGTGAAATTCCTCAGAGTCGTTGATCATAGATAACAACACTGTGTTACTATTCACACTACTCCTAGTTCTCACACCGGCATTCGGATTCCCTATGATGTCTTCAATCGGATGATCCTTATTTACCCTCAATGTTTCAACTGCATCGACTTGAAGATTATCTCCCAATTTGATTCTATCTCGCCTAATGAGGGTGTGACTTCAGACGAAACATTCTCCTTGATCATTGTCTTCTGAGGCTGAATTGTTTATCTGATTCTCATCCGTAGGAAACAAAGGTTCATCGTTTGTTGGGGACCCATCTTCTGTCGATTTAGTCTCAGATGTCGTGGGAATGGTCGAATTTGGAAAACTCTACCCTCGTCGTTGAGATTTAAGGATGAGAAGTCGTTTTCCATAGTTCCTGCATTACCATTAAATGAAATGTTAAATGATTCAAACACAGAGTCATAATCAAATAACTATTCTGGACCAATTTGGGGTTCATGTGAATAATATGTGACATCAATGTTAAACACAATTTCAACTGTACCAGTAGTTTTATTAAAAACCCTCTTGTTTGGTGAATTTGGTACATAACCTAGGAAGTATCCTTCGTCAGCCTTTTCACAAAACATAGGTTGATGTTACGTTTTTAGCAAAGTACATGGTACCCCAAATGGTTCAGAGCCAGTTAAATTCGGTGGTCTAATATTCAGAACTTCATAACAGGTTTTGTTCAATGATTTAAGAGTAAGGACTCTGTTTAACACGTGACACGCGGTATTCACTGCCTCCCCCCAAAACATAGTCGGACGCCTTGAATCCGAGAGCATAGTCATTGCTGCTTCAATGAAAGTCCTGTTTTTACGTTCTGCCATCCCATTTTGTTGTGGCTCATAAGGTGCACTAAATTTATGCACTATGCCTTTATTTAGGAAATATACACTAATTACAACATTTTTAAATTCTGTTCCGTTATCACTTCTTATACGTTTTACCCTTTTTCTCGTATGAGTTCTCAACTTGGTCTAAGAACCCAATTAGTGTGCCTGCTGTCTTGTCCTTTGTACCTAGAAAGAAAACCCAAGAAAATCTTGAGTAATCATCAGTACTAACTAAACAATACCAACTACCACCTATACTCCTTTTGTTGATTGGACTGAAGAGATCCATATGCAGCAAATCGAAGTTGGAAGCAATTAAGTCCTGAGTCTTCAATTTGTGTGACTTCTTATGTTGGTTCCCTTTCTTACACGGCACACACTTATCTTCAAACTGAAAAAACAAGGCCATTTTTTGTGATGTAATTCATCTTCCTTAAATGCAAGATTGCCATACGTCTGTGCCACAGCAAAGATTCGGACTCTGAAGCTTTTGATAGTAGACAAATAGAACCCATCGATGAGTCTGCTACCGACATGTCCATCATGAACAGATCATTCACCATTGGAGCTCTCATCATAATCCACTCTTCAGGTATCTCGAATCCCGACTTTAGCACTAACGCTTCCTTTTCAGTAAAGAGGACTGAATTTTGTTTATCACAGATCTAAGAGACACTAATGAGATTGTGATCAAGTTTATCTACATAGTAGACTTGATCAAGAGTGATCGTCCCATTAGTGACTACTCCTGTTCCAGTGATATTTCCTCCTTTATTCCCAGCAAATGAGACAAACCCCTTGTTCTCACTCTTGAAGTCAGTCATTAGACTTCTTTCCCCAGTCATGTGACGAGAGTAACCACTATCTACAAACCATTTGTTGTTAATACCTGTAGTTAACTCCTACACATGAAAGAAAACAAATTAGTTATCACAGGGAACCTAAGCCATGACTTACTTGGTAATACCATTCTCATCCACATACTTGAACTCTTTCAAATACCCAACTCTCCTTTCCGGTGACTTGGGTTTTTGAGCAAGAACTTGTTGTGGAGCTGAGTGATTAATGTTCACTCTTGGTCTTTGGGTTGTCATTTGCTGTGGAGCCCTAGAGTAATTTCGGTTATAATACATTTCATTGTTATAACCCTGGGCTCTACCTGGTGTCTGATGTCTGTTAGGAGTATGAGAGCTAACTGGAGAATAACTCCTCTTAGGTGTATTATTCCTAATGACTGGTTGTGGTCCAGACCTTGATTGACTAGGGACTCTATTTGGTGAATTGGTCCTAAGTCCTTCATGTTGTCTTGTTGACATTAGTGTTTGTTTAGTACCTACTCGTGCGGTTGCATTCGAGTTCTTCTCAGAATTTTGAGAAATACTCGATCTTGCAATACTAGGCACTAATTTTAAGGCTTGTCGTTTTTGCTTCCCTACAGTATGTGTAGACTCAGGTTTCTTATAGGGATAACTAGAAGCAACGTGACCAATTTCATGACATCCAAAACAAGACATTTTTTCAATAGGCTTCTTATAGGCACTCTTTGACTTAGGAGTCTTGCTGATGTCCTGTTCTTTTGTTTCAACTACTGTGTTCAACACCTTTTGGTTATCATCACTCATAGTTTTTGCCTCTTCTAGTTTTGCCCCACTAGTAGACTGCACAAACTTAACAGTTTTCTTAACCTTAGGTGTTACTATTGACACCTTAGTTGTTGATACCTTATCAGTCTTGGTTACTTTTACTTCCTCTGATTAGACCTCTTTTTGTTCTTATCCTGAGGGAGAGGCACATAGTTACTATTGAACGGTGGAGGCACATCCTGATATCCTAGGCCCACTGGTTTCTTAGACTGTCTCTGCGAGTCTAAGATCTTGCCTAAGTTCAAGGAAGAGTTCCGAAACTTTTCAATCTTACTGTTTGCCTCAGCAACTTGAACCCTTGCTTCAACTAGTTCTACATCCTTAAGGGTGATTTCTTTTGTCAATGATTCTACATGCTCATACATTAATTCTATCCTGACACATTGTTCACTCAATTTATCTTTTAGAACTATCACATCCTGATCACCAGCTTTCATCTTGGCCCTAAGATCTTCCTTAATATCTAGAAGACTAGCATTGTCAGATTTTAAAGTCTGGATTTGAGCTGTCATTGATGAGTGTGATTCTAGCACTAAGTTCAATTATCATTTAACGTAGTACTTAAAACACATAAATCATGAAAAGTAGTAAAGTTGAGGATTACCTTTTTCCGATCCGAATCCACATTGGCCATCTGAGCTGCAAACTCCAGTGTAGTCAGCTCCTCAGATTTTTCCAGAACCAAAGGGTCTGTCTCGGACTGCTGGGTGTCCTCCTGCTTCTCCTCTACAGCTCCATTATCAGTTTCTGTTACTTCAGCCATAAAAGCTCTAGCATTAGACTCCGGATGAGAACTCCAATCATAGGTACCGTCTAACTGTTTGTTAGAAGATACATTCGTTAACAACCCAACTATTGCAGCTTGTTCCTTGAATTGGTTGAGTTCTGCCTTCCCGAATTTTGATAATTATCCACTTTCAGCGTCTCACATTCCCTAGCGAAATGTCCCAACCCCTGAGAGTTGTAACACTTCACCTTTGACTTTTCAAACCCAACATTATTGCTCACACTGAGATTTCTTCTTGTTCTCTTTATAAACCGTTTAACCCTCTGCGTGACCATGGCCAGTTGCCATTGCAGGTCCATCTGTTCTAAGTCATCTAGGTCTACCTGATCATAATCCTCTTCCCATAAGGTTGGATCGTTGATCTTACCCTAAATGTAGTTTCCGTAAGCTGCAATGAACGATGCTAGAAGCTTTAACTGCTCCTCTGCTGTCTTGGCACTCATAGGCATTTTCATGTATCCCTAAGTTGAAGGTCCTGAACTTTGTGGTTGATCTCTAGGTTTTGAGAACCCTAGAAATGCCCTACCATTCAATTCGTCTACTTCTGTAGGTATGCTTTCTTCTTCTCCGGAATAAAACGTTGTAGCCCCCTGCGTAGATGCACTACAAGTTGATGGCTTAGATTTGCCAAAGTACATTTCAGGATCTTCTACTTGATCAAATTCCCTCTCCTTCCTCTGCATTTTAAAGTTATATGCTCTCAAAGTCCCGATGACTTCTTCCAGAGTGAGAGTTTCTAACTTTTCTTCATCATGCTTTATCAGTGCAGTGTACATCTCCCACTTTGCTGGTAATGCATCTAGAAGTTTCTCTATCTTTTTGGTTTCATGACACTCAACCCTGTGATTATCAAGCTCGGTCAACAGATGGTAGAACCTTGTGACTATGTCATCCAAGTTCTTGTTCTTCAGACCTTTAAGGATAGCAAACTGTTGTTTCAACATTTCAGTCCTCCCCTTTCTTACCCTCGGATTTCCCTCATACCTCCTCTCTAGAGCTTCCCAGAGCTCTTTAGAGGTTCTGTGATGCTTAAAAGTATGCAGAATTTCCAATGGTAAAGCCATATTTATTGATGACATAGCTCGATTCTCAGCTTCGTAGATTTTCTTATTAGCAACTTTCATTTGCTGATATGATAAAACCTTCTATCTGCCTTCGAGCTCAGTTGTGGGAGGAACATAGCCTTCATCTAAGCATATTCACATACACATATCGTTGAAGCGGATGAAATTAGCAAATCTATCTTTCCACCAGTAATAGTCTTCTATCTTCATTAGCTTAGGTGGTGAATTAAATTTGCCACCTCATGATCCATTTCCAAGAACTTATGCAAGCTTGACATTCTCGTAAAACTTTTTGTTCTCAAACTAAAACTATTTAAATTTTAAAATAAATTTGACATCAAGTTTGTATGGACTTAATTAAAATCGTTTTACCAAATTAAATTTGTTTAATGTTAAGTTTGAGATCACTAAGTTTGAAGGACCACAAATTCATGATTAAGTTCGAAAGACCACAAATTTGTGAAACCCAAGATCAGAAATGTCAAGTTCAAGAAGGATCAAGTTCGTAGAATGCCAAGTTCGAAACAGTCAAATTCGAGAAACCCCAATTGGATAAGTTCGAACCCTTACAAATTCGAGATTCTGACAAGTTCGTGGAGGAGCGTCTGACAAGTTTGAAGAACACTAAAAACACCTCAAAGTTCGAGCGCCGCAAGTTCGTGATACAGCCAAAAATTTGACTTTTTCAAAATTTCAGATCAAATCAATGTTTTTAATATGAAAAACAATGATCTCTACTGAAAAATTAAACTAAGATGAATATCTGCCTAGAAAATTGCTCGAAAACACTAAAAACTTCGAAAAACACGTGATTTATCCGTAAGAACGCCGAGAAACCCTATGAATGTTCAACAAAACGTGATGAACACGAAGAACATTCAAGATACGCTCTTATACCACTCGTAAGGTCACCACGTCTACGGATCGGATCAAGGCGCGACGTCATCCAACGAGTGTGGAATCCTCGTTAGACGCTTAACGGATCGATCACGCACGAAACACGGAGCCTAACACAATGCCAGCCGATATGACGCTGACCCCACACGATGTATCGCTCCAAGACTCTCTGAAATCGCTCTCAAGTTCGTCTGCTAGCTCTCACCAACTCTGAAAACGTCTTTCACCAAAAGTCCATGAAATAACTAAATAAGTTCATAACATAACTCATAAGTTCGTGCAAGGTCCAAGCCCACGAACTTACAAGTTCAAGCCCAAGGAGATACGAACTTAGCTGAGCTAAGTTTGTACGATCTTGTGTGACTTAAGTCCGTGGCCTATGCCCTTAAGAACTTATTCTGACATGTTCATTACCTCAAGAACTTGTTTTCACAGTCATGAACTTAACATGCAAATGTAAACATCAAACACAATCATGAATAAACACACATGACTTGTATTAATAAAGCCCTATTTATTACATATGACTATCTATTACATATCTAGACTGGATCGTCACACAGGGTGTACCAACAATTTTCATGGCAAGATGAAAATGAATTCTGGATTATTTATATGCTTTACTGCCTTATTTATTTTTGTGACATAGCCGAGCCTTGAGACCCCTTGTTTGTAATGGTTGTTTATTTAATCTTGATGTTTGCTATCCCATTATTGGTTATTTTTAGGAAGGCCTGCATGCCATTGGAATCCCGGTTTTATGATGTAATATGTAATAGGTTAGAAAATAGGCAAATGTATTTAGATTAAAATTATGTAAAAATCTCGGCAAAGATGTCTATCAAGAAGGATGTCATTCCTCAAAGACACTCGGAGACATCATCGGATGCTGAGGCTAGTGGGAGCTGAAACAGTTCAACATTCTTGCCTTGTGTGTTGATTTTGCCCCTTAGGTTTTGACCTAATTGGTTTATCCGTATGGCTCTCGAAGACCAATTTAGTTTTGGCAAGACTATGTCACTATGTGGTTGTATGTTTTACTTCATTATACTTTATTTATATCTGCGTGGTTGTGGTGACAAAGTAGATAAATAAAAGAAATCAAAACTACAATCATTTTTGATGAAAAATTAAAGTATTTAAAAGGAAGTATAAATTGGAAACTTTAATTATTTTGTCATGTGTTAGATCTGACATTTTAATGAAATTAGTTTTTCAAATAAAAGGAGATTCATTTTTAAATGTCATATGATCAATGAGTTGAAAATTTTAAAACTAGTACATTAACTGGACTGTTTACCAGAATAGGTGGTGTCTAGGATAGTCTTGCTCGGGCTGTGGTTGTTGGAATATCTGAAAGGTTTATAACCGAAAGGATCTTGCCCGCTGACTGACCTAACTGGACAGTAGTTCTAGGTAAGAGACTGGTTATAAACTCAACTTAAAAATCTGACACAACACGCTTTCCTTATAGCAGAGCACTCACGGTGACCGGTCGTCGTAAGTAGTTTCGGCATTCGTTGGGTGCTTATGCCACAAACTCAGGAAGCTGTGAGGTGAGCATCGTGGATCCTAAGTGAGACTTAGGCCAGTGACTTGCAGTTGTTATATCTGTGTTAATGGTGATTTCCGGTGAGATTGTGGCTCGGAGTGTGGATGAGAATAAACATGATCAATTTAAGAAATTGGAAATCTCAAAAGATCTAAGAGTTACAAGGGAGTTGTAATTGGTAATAAGTTGTCTGCCTAAGTAGCTTATTCATGTAGGTTCATCATTTGTTGGGTTCATGAATAAGTAATAGGGTTCTTAGGATTAATAAATCATTTTCTAAATTGTTGGTTATCGATTTATTAATAGTTAATCAAATACTAATTTTTGAAAAATGTTTTAGATGGTTGGAAGAGGCAGAGATAGAATCGGTTTAAATAATGACGACAACAATGAAAACATCAATCTCCCTCCTCAACCTCCTCCTATTAAAAATCCTCCCTAAAAGCACAATATTGCTACTTTGAGGTTCATTCGGGACATGGAAAACTCAAAGAAGCAATTTCTTGAACTGGGAACGAAATCTGACGATTGTTCTGAGAATGGAGCTAAAGTCGTATGTTTAGTAACGGGCACTTGGACTTGCTCCTGCAGAGACTCCTACACTTGAGGAGAAATATCTCCACAAAGCACTCTAAGGATGCGGTTGATGTTGTCTATCTAATTCTAGCGACCATGACATCCGAGCTGTAAACTAACCTTACCGATGCCCCAGCTTACTAGATGTATCTCCAACTAAAGGATATGTTCCAGACTAAGGCTCGTATTGAGAGATGTAATACGACTAGGGCTCTGAATTCCTGCAGAATGGCAGAAGGAATAGTTGTCGGACCCCATATGCTGAAGATGAAAGGTTATCTTGATCATATTAGTAGACTTACGTATCCCGTGACACAAGAGATGACCACAGATCTACTTCTCAGTTCCTTATTGAAGGAATTTAAGCAATTTGTATTTTATTACAATATGCCTGATAGGGAGAAGACGATCAGTGAGTTACATCAGATGCTCCAGACTGCTAAAGAGAGCATGGGTCTGAAGCCTTCTGGAAAGCCTAAAGATGTGCTGATCGATGGTCAAAGAGGGAAGGATTAGGGAGAGAGGAAAAGGAAACAGACGGAAGGGAAAGCAAGTTCCCAAGCCAGAGGTTAAAACTAAGAAGTAGCTAAAGCCTAGAACGAACCAGAGAAGTCAAAGCCAAGGATGACAAATCTTTTGAGTGCCAGGAAACTAGGACTGGAAAGGGAATTATCCCAAATACTTGAAAATGGTCATGGCGACCGCACTGAGACTTCGGGGATCTGAATTATTCACTTTATATTGTTCTTGGATATGTGATAACCAATTGAACAAAGTTTTATACATAATGTCTGCAAGGAATAAAGAAAAGTGAAAAGAGATGTAGAGACATATTATAGAATACTCTGCTAGACACTATTTTGTTCATGTCATCAATGATTTATCATGGTGTAGTAAAACAATTTTGTAGTGAAATTTCTTGCAAGTATTTTTGGGATAAATAAAAATAATTTTTGGAGTTGAAAATTTATTGCTTGAAATTCCTATTGTTTAAAATTACTAAAACATGATATATTATAGACTATTGATTGAAGTGGAGCTTGAACAGTAAGTTGTCAAAATAGATTGGACTAGCTAGTAGTCATATTCAGATGAAATGAGTTACTATGTTGTTGTGTAATACTGTTGAAATTGTTCAAGTGTTCAAATGAAGTTTCATTGAACTTGCTAATTCTTGAAAGTTAGTTCAAAAAATAAAATGAGTTGGATAGTCATCCATTATTATATAGATGTAACTAATAAAATGTAGAATTAAATGTAAAGGAGTTACATGTAGCTTAATTCACTTAACTTGTCAGAAACAATTAAAGACTTGATAAGTCAGAATTGTTTGGACAAGAAGTAATCGCTTATATATAAAATTACATGTGAAATGTATACAACTTGTGTGATAGTTAGTCAAGTAACATCCTTGAACTTGTTTAAACACTCGTCGGCAAACTTGACGAAACACTACAATAAGATGTTGTAGATAACCAGGTTCTGGAGGTTATGGATACATATCAAAAATATTGAACACAATGTTATTAAGATATCTTGTTAAGATATAGATAAATCGCATACTGTCAAATTCAAGACTAAACATAAACCTATCACTAGTAGCAGTTAATCTGAATTGCTAGAGCTCCTAAATTTTAATCTTGGTGTCTTTATGAGTGATTTACCAGTTCCCCTAAAGATAATGGATATAAATTTGTAAGGAAATTTAGAATGGATCTGAATAATATTACAAGAACTTGTAATAAAAAACTAGTGTAATTTTTCAAAGATAAACGGTAATGGAAGTTAAGTCAGTTAACTAAAGAAAACTCCCACTAAGATCATGTCTGAAATTAATTTTTTGATAGATCATATTACCGTTACATTTGATACAGGAACAGTAGCATTAAATTGATGGAAGTCATGTGTTTATTGAAATAATGGAGATCAACATGATATCTTTAATGTCGTTCTATTTTGCATGTTTTAGAAATCCAAGAATAAATTTGAAGTTATTTAAAATTATTCCATAGCTACTTGTTGTCGTGGGAACCACCACGAGAATTAAAACGCTACTATGGTTTTTGGCTGATATTCATGGGTGATAAAATATAGCAAAGGTTGAACCAAATTCCCAGGTATTTGTTGCGAACAAATATTGGATTGACCCACCGATTGAGCCCACTTTGTGGATCATAGTCATGAGTCGTCTAAAAAAGGTAATACTTAGTACCTGAGACGTTTATATACTTTAGTGCGGATGCCGCTGTACGCTTGGCTTGACCTAATGTCATCCGTAACTGGTGATCACAGCGGCTCGAGGCTGGATGCAGTGGGAGTCGTGTTGGAGGCCTAGATAGTCAAGATGGCATTTTCACCTTCTTTTAACTAAGAAGAGATATTTCTGGGCACCTAGGGATCGATACTGACAGAAATGCATGATCGTGCTCGGACAGAATTGATGTGCTTCAATCTGTCTGTTAAAGTTTATTATGAGATCAGGGAGTCGAGAAACATAATCGTGATTACTACGGTTGATCTAATCCGTGCTTAGCTTTTACATTGAAATATCGCTATGCATGGGATATAACCTACGTTTCTTTTTGGGAGGCTGTTTCAACAAGAATGCTCGAATGGGAGTCAGAGTTTTATGACCTTGGTTGCCTAAAGTGTCTAGCCATGACCTCTTTTAGGTGCATGCTGCAGGACAGTATGTCGTCTTACACAAGTGGGAGTATGTTAGTGTATGGTGTGTAAACATGACATTACCACTGCATCATGGCTGATTTTATAAAACACTAAAGGATCACACGGATGAGCACAACTGAGCAGATGCAATCGAACGATTAAATAAATCATATTGGATATTGTTTATGACACGTAATGATCATTGAGATTAAATTAATGGATGATTAATTATATCTCAAAGTACGGAGACTATAAGTGCAATATTGGATATTGTGTGATTTAATTGTCATTGCATGATAATTAAATAATTATCTAGTCTTTTATTCATTATTAGATATTAAATAAAAGAATGATTTATTCGAATTAATATTATCATCTATTATTAGATAATTAGATGGATAATTATAAACAAATAAATTAGAGATAATTATAAATAATTATATACTCATTTACATATTATTAGATAATATTTAAAAGATTAATATTATTTAATAGATATATAATTATGGAGATAATTATATAAGGTTTAAATAATAAAGATAATTATTAAAAAATATATATTATATTATTATATTAGAGTTTGATTACAACAAAAAAACTCTTAATTAATAGTGTATATATATATATATATATATATATATATATATATATATATATATATATATATGTGTGTGTGTGTATATATATATATATATATATATATATATGTGTGTGTGTGTGTGTGTGTGTGTGGAGATATATTTGTGAGATGCGTGATACATAAATACATAGACACATTCTTGGGTGTGTGGTTTTTTGTGGGATCTTGGCCGTACCAAACACACACTTACGAGGGCCGGTCCTAAGAAATTTCATGCCTAGGATAATATTAAAAAAATAATGTCTCTTTAACGAAAATTTAAAATTCAACATCTAAAGGGGTTCGTTCACTTCTTATGTTGTTTGATTAGAAAATTAGACGATGATTATTTGATTGACAAGTAAAACGAATTTCTCGTTGTTTCTTCTACTACAACTTATGTAATTTGACACTACTATTCATCTGCAACTTGTTACATTTTCTGATTTCATTATCTCAACGTCTAAAATTATATTTTTTTGTCATTGATAATGATAGAGCTATAACGAGCTGAACGTTCAACTGTTCGACCAGAAATCCATTTATCTTTGCTCATTTATTAAATGAATCAACATAAACTAAAATTTATGTTTGGTTAATTAACTGAACAAACATGAACACTAACTTTGTTCGTTCAATTTATATTCGTTTGTGTTCATTTATGTTCATTTGTTTGTATTCATTAATTGTTCATTTATGTTAGTTACTTTGTTTTCGTATAATTGTTTATTTATTTATGTTTGTTTAACGATTGTTTACCGTTTGTTTATGTTCGATTATGAGTTAAACGAACGAACATGAACCAGCACTAGATATGAATGTTGAACAACAAAACAAAGCTTAATGTATCACTTATTTGAGTGAAAAATTATTGCCCCTCGATGAATTGATGCCCTGGGTAGTAGCTCGTACGACCCCCCTCTAGGGCTGGCCATGACACTTACGTGTGTATTATTCCCGTTCTTCGTGTGTTTGGTTGTATACCTGGCGCCGCTCGATCGTGTCATCACCAGTGGATACCGAAAACATCTCATTCGAGTATTTTTGTCATCGAATAAAAAGGTACAAATTTTTACTGCTTTCATGTTACCTATCTTCTATTTTACTTGATGATCCGTGTACGGAATTCGTAAATTTTAAAAGTTTCCGTTGTGCATTTAATACGATTAATGTATATGTATTTATGAAAAACCGATACGAATTCACAACACAAAGGGCGTGTTTGTTTCACAGAATCCTTAAGGAATCTGTGGAATTGGAATGAGAATTTCATTCCTTTTGTATGTTTGGCTTGCTGAAGGAAAAGAAAAGAGAATTATTTTTTACATAAAATTTTCCTTCATCCATTAGAATCTATTTCCTTACCTAATAGGCAAGGAATTGAGATTTCATTCTCATAATACGTTTTTCCATCGACGTAACCTACCATACCCACCCATCCACCCACCTTACACTATCCCACCCGCCCTATACTACCTAACCATACCCCACCCCACAAACTCCAACCACCCACCCCACCCCAATCCTATCCTCACCTTTCATACCCCACACATGGACCCACTCATTCTACCCCAACCCCAACCCCTCCCACCCCATCCCATCCCATCCTACCCTACCCACACATCTCATCTCACCCCACTCCACCCCATCGCATCCCACCCCACCCTACCTCACCTCATCTCACCCAACCCACCCCCTACTCACCCCAATCCTATCCTCATCTACCATACCCCACCTCACCCACCTCACCCTATCCCACCCACTAAACCTTCCAACGGTACCCCACACCACCCTATCCTACCTAACCATCCCCACCCCATCTACCCCACCAGTCCTATCCTACTTCACCTACCCTACACCTATCTATCTAATTTCACTTTACAAACTAAATAGCATAACAAGGAATGAAGTTTTATTTCATTTTATTTAATTTCTGCCAACCAAACAATAATGAGTGAAATTTAATTCTATTCCATTCCTTTCAGCTTTCCATTCCTTTGATAGATTCCATTCGTTCTGAAAACATTCTGCAAACTAAACGTCCCCTACAATTCAGACAACACTTTTTGTTACAGCTATCATCTGATTATTAGTTTTTTCAAAACGCTACAACATTTTTTTAAACACAAATCCAAACACCCTTTAAAACCAAACAGCTTTTAGCAAGATGCTAACCGTATGTACACCAGTAATATACCACATGAAACACATCTAATACAAAATAAGCGACCACATGGACAGTTAAATAACTCCTGTAAAACTTCCAAATAAGGATTGCAAAGCCAAGAACTCCTAGTTAATTTTTAACTAAGATATCTCCTAGATGGCTAGATTTAATCCAAAAAAAAAAAGACCAACCTTGTATCAAGTCAATAAGCAAGACGACCGGCCGCAAGTTCTAAAAAAAGCCCAAAAAGCTATGCTTTTATTTTTTCGTGAAATATTGTTCATGTTTCAACAATATATTTGACAATATATATATATATATATATATCATCACCTCACCCACAAAAATGTTTTTTATATTAAATAGGTTTGGAGGGTTTTGTTTAGAGTTAATATTGAAAAAACCACATCAGTTATTTTTATTGTCGTGATTAAGTCTCTAAACTTTTTTATTATTGTTTAAATCCCTAAACTAATTTTGTCTTATTCAAAATTGTTATTTGACATGTTTGACCGGTTACCAAACAAGTAACTTTAGTTTTTTCATTTGATTAATGTTGGAAAAATCCACCATCTTTTCATATTTTAACAATTAAGTCCATAATTTTTTTTGTTTTATCGGTTAATCTTGTAGCCGGTCAAAAATATATATACTTTTGAATAAGACAAACATAGTTTATCGAATTATACAACTGAAATAAAAGTTTAATAACTTAATTGAGAAATATAAAAATTTGATTTGCTTTTTTTACAATACTAACCATTTTTTTAATTTTACAAACCTAAATCTAATCTTAAATTTTGATGTCCAAGTTACGCACTTAGAAGGCGTGTTGACGGAATCTGATGAAAAATGAATAAAAGTTCCATTCCAATATGCTATTTGGTAGTAAAAATGAATTGTACTTTAAAAGAAAATTCCCCAGTCTTAAAAAATGAGCATTCCATAGGATAGAAAGGAGGAAAATGATTTCCATTCCAAGTGAAAGAAAAAAAAGAAACTCTTAACTTAGTCTCCATTTTCGTCATTCTCCAACCTTGCTCCAACCCTAGCTTCATGCTATGTCTCTGCTTCCTATCGCCGCTGCTACTTCTGCTATAAACAAAGGACCATCCTTGGACCTCATCAGTGGTAGACCCAGCCATCGAAAGGACCCGTTGCATAAATTTTCATTACATTCACGGTTCTGAAATTAATATGATTATTTTGGACGAGTCGGGTCAACTCATGGATATTTATAATTTATATAAACATATAATCTTAAAATAGCATGAGAATAATTGATAATAAATAAAGATACAATTTGTTATGAAATATAAGTTATTAAGGTAAGAATTTACCTACACAATTGCTCTCTATGACTTATTATATTTTGGAATCGATCAATAGAAGATTCATTTGTCACCATAGAAATATTTCATGTTCAATCGCACAAACCAGAATACCATTCAAAAATTTATGCTCCCACTTCTTGTTTCCTCTGCCTTTTTTTCAAAAGTGGGCTAACACTAAAAGGGTTAAAGAATTGGGCTTAGAGACTAAAATTATTATTGAGTTTGAAATTGGGTTAAAAATAATTGAAGACCTTTTTGGTGGTGGTTTGGGTAGAAGCAGTTTTATATATGGTGGTTTTGTACTAGACTAGTCCTTGTACCCTTTAATAATATAGGTTTATATTTGTTGTAAGCTTATTCTAACATTTGTAATATTTTATTTCGTACCTTTTATTTATTCTATCTTAGTTGTAATTGACACAGTACTGCTACTTGGGACCTAGTCATTAAGACTCCTCTGTAAGGTTGGGTCTTACAGGATGGTATCATAGCAAATAGTTTGAGTGAATCAAGTATTATGAAAGTAATAATTGATCTCAAACTTAAGCAATACATAAAGTATCAATCTTGCTAGGTGGTTTGAACTAAGATAGGACGTACAGTCTGTTTGGATGGGAAACATATGTTGAATTTTTGTGTACATTTGTTGTACTTTGTTACATTAGTTGTAACTTTTAATTTTACATCAGTTGTAATATGCACTAGTACATCAGTTGTACTTTTGTAAAAACATGTGTTGTTTATGTAATCAAAAATCAGTATATATATAAACTGATCTTTTACTTTACTTTGATGTTGTAATTTCATTTCAGCAAAATGTATTGTAAAAATATATAGTGATTAATGATAAAATCAGCGTAGACTGATTATTGCCAATAGGGGGAGATTGTTAGGCACAAAAATGCCTCAGTCAAACCTGCTCTACATCTTAGTGAGAGATTTTTAATCAAACTTATTTGATGCACTTGAGGGTATAATTTAAGGCCTGTTTATGCCTTATTGAAACCTGAAAAGTGATTTGCAATATGAGTCAAAGCTGTTTACCCTATTGCATTCGTTGCAACAAAGGCAGATGGTCCAAGCTGTTCTGTCTGCTGAACAGGCTGGACATAAACTGTCTACGCTGCTCTGTTACGTTGAGCAGCTTGGACAGATTGTAAGTGTTCTGTTCTTTGTGAACAGAACCTGTTCTCTGTGAACAGGCTAAACACTTTATGGAATATGTTTCCAAGTCCTCATGTATTGTTTTTGGCTACAAGATCAGTTTACAAGTCGAAGACAAAGTGGAAAACAGAATTTGCAAAAGCCTGCCTACGCTGTTCTGTTACATGAAGACAAAAGGATATTTGAAATGGGTGACAGACCATTTCTTATATCAAAATGGCCTTAACAAAAGAAGAAAGATGCAAAGTTGACATTGCTCTTTTGGTTAAAGCCTTATGCAACAGAGTCAAAAAGGAAAAGACAAAGATTCTGCCACATGAAGACAAGTCTGCTTTTTCAGAATGTGCAGAAAAGTTGTTTTGTCTTTTTGGAATGATATCCCACTATCTCATCGTCCAATGAAGAAGCTTCACTGAAATTCTCAGTGAGAGCATAAAAGGATGTTTCTAAGGATTTTGAGATAACCAAGAGTGACAAATCAGATCGTGCATTGAAGTGCGTTTTTCCATGCATGCAAGTCTGCTTGAATAAAACAGTAACGTGTGTCTAAGTTGTTCTTATTCAAGTTGTCCATCTGTGTCTTGTAAAATCAGTGAGTTCATCAAAGTGAGTGTATTCATTGTATCTAGTCTGAGTGTGTATTAGATAGTTGAACATCTGTTGTATCTGTCATCTCAGCTTGAACCTTTTCGTAGTCAAGCTTGTTTGTAGTTAACACTTGTTAATAGTATACAAAAACATTGAGAATAGAGTGTTGAATTTTAATTAGTTGTATTCACCCCCTCCCCCCTCTACAGCTTAGAACAATACTCTAGGAAAACCTTTAAGGACCTACAACTGGTATAAGAGCAGATAGAGTGTGTGTTAACTCTAGATTTCTGATTCTCCCTTCTTTCCCATGGACAACAGTGCTGCCTGTTCCTCCTCTTACTTTGATAATGGTTCAATGGCCAAAACCCCAAATTCCATCATCAAAACTTCTCTGGTTGGAAGTGCAGATTGATGCTCTACTTAGAGAATCTGGATGTACAACTGCCAGAGATAGTAATGGAAGGTCCCTATGTGCCAACTTCTGTTACTACTATCACTCCTGCTGTTGAAGGAGCTGCCCCTGATATCAGAACCTTTGAGAAGGCCAAAGCTCAATGGTCTGATGAAGACAAAAGGTTGGTTGCTCTTGATGCAAAAGCCAGGAATAACCTGGTCATTTCTCTTCCGGATGATGTGTTCAAACAGGTTGAGAAAATGAAGACTGCAAAGGAGATGTGGGATACTTTGTGTACCGTCTATGATGGTCCCACAATCACACTGGATAACAGGATTAACATCTTGTTAGACAGTATGAACTCTTCTTTGCAAAACCAAAGGAGTCTCTCACAGAAACCTATACCAGGTTCACTGCTCTTATTAAGGATCTCAAAGCTGTTGAGATCACATAGGATAGCTTGACTCTGGTGAACAAGTTCTTGGACATCCTACCTGAAGAATGGAACTATTTTTCTACTATCTTGAGAAATTCAGGCACCATCAAAGGTATGGATCTTGTAAATCTGTATGGATCCTTACTGAATGATGAGCAGTCAAGGCAACAGAAAAGAAATGCCTTGGAAATATCTAAGAGAGGTGCTGGCTTTGTGGCCAGCGTGAGACAACCTGTTGGTCAGGAATGTGACGTGTTCACACATCTTGATCAACAGGCTGATGATGAAAGGGAAGAGATGTTCGAAGAGGAAGACTGTGAAGATCTTGCTGAACTTGATGATGAGCAAATGATTGCAATGCTTGTCAAAAAGTTCAACAAGAAGAGGTTTGGTGGAAGAATGCTGCAAAGGAAGTCAAGTGCCATAAAAAAGAAGGCATTTGATAAAACTAAGGCTGAGTGCTTTAAATGTGGCAAAACTGGCCATATAGCTGCTGACTTTGTGTCTAAAGCTGTTGGTCAATCATCCAAACATTCAAGACAAACAGGAACGATGGCTATAGGGTTAAGTACCTTATGGCCATGGCTAAGCTGAAGAAGTTGGAAGACTCAGTGGCTTCGGACAAGCAAAAGGGACTCATGGGTGAGACATGTGTTTGGGAGGAATCTGACTTATCTTCAGATGAAAAAGATAACAATTGTTTGATGGCCAACACTGATGTCCCATCAACTAGCAACTTCAAACAAGACCTGGCTGAAGCCGAAGCCTTCAGCAGCTTCGAGAACTAGAATCCCACAATGATGTACAAGGTACAAAACTTTATGCCTTACAGTTCTGATGAAAAAGTAAAAATGTTTGAATATATGCTTGTTGATTTAAAAGCTGTTGTTGAGAAGCAAAATGTTTTACTGTCTGAAATCTCTAAGCTTAAAACTGATCTTGACATAAAAACTAGTAAACTGGACAGTTTCCATAAGTTGGAAACTGAACTTGATGAATTAAAACACATCAATTCCATTTTACTAGAAGAGAAGAGAGAAACAGACATGAAACATGCAAAGCTTCAAAAGGTTGTTGACTCTTGGTGCCAATCTGCACAAAAAGTCAGCCATTGCATCAGTCAACAAATCCCTACACAAATCCAAGCCTATCTTGGAGGGGATCTTGACAAAGCAGCTTCTATTGTTGAGATAAATAATCTAAAAAATGACTAATCCTTTCTTGGTGAGCTTCCCAGCACTTTCATCTAGAAAACAAATGGTAAGCTAATCTCAACAAACAGGTTGGTCAGGCCTCAAAATACTGACAGCTTGTGTGAAAAAGCTCCAAAAGTTGATGATGGAATGTGTTCTTTATCAAATCAGTCAGCTAAGTGCTCTGCTGGTTCACACATGCAAAAGAAAGGAAACCAATCTCAAGCTGCAGCTGTGGACTCTAAACCTGTTGACAAAACAGGCTCTGGGTCTAAAGCTGATGGTATGAGACCTGTTAATCCTTTTGATGCTGATCATTTTGAGAAAAAGTTTTCAAAAGGTAAGCAGCCTGCTTTCAACAGGGGTAAGTCTCATGTTGAAAGTAAATCTGCTGTGGTTTCAAATAAGTTTTTAAATCATATTGGAAAATTGGTTATAAATGAAGGTAAGTCTTTCAAAACCAAAAGCAGTGGTTATGTTGATAGGCAACATCCATCACATCTCAGTAAGGGCAAAGGAAAAGCCATTGCTCAACCTGAGAAATTTGGGAATAAGTTTCCCAAACCTGTGGAAGGTCAAAGGCCAATCAAATTTCCTGTATTTGATATCTGCCCTCCCAAAAAGAGGAAAGAAGATACAGGCAAAGCTATTGCCATTGTGCCTTCCACCCAAACTGTTGATTCATCTAAAAACAGTAATAAGTTTGCTAAACCAGCTAAAAAAATCCACAAAAATAATCCAGAATATGTTTCTGGAGGCTCTTCTTCCAAAAAGGCTAAAAAGAGAAAATGCTACAAGTGTGGGAAGAAGACACATATGGCCAAAGACTGTCCTGAAACTGAGGACACGAGGCCTGTAGACTCCGCTAGTTCCAGCATTGCAAAAACAAGCAGTGTTGGAAGTGACATAGTCAACGAGGATGGTATCCAAGCTGATACTATCCAAATAGGAAATATTAGTGTGGATATCACTGGTCCATCAACAAATGTTGATGAAGTAGGAGAATTCATCCCTATCATGAGTTCCCCTAAAAACAACTAATATTTTCTCATGACACTCTGCAGGACAAACAACCATCCCTGGTTTGGTACTTGGACAGTGGCTGCTCAGACATATGATAGGTTGCAAGGACCTGCTGAGTGATCTCAGGCCTGAAAAAGGGCCAAAAGTCACATTTGGTGACAATGTACAGGGATCCATAGAAGGGTATAGAACTCTTCAAGCTGGTGCTGCTGTATTCAAAAGGGTAGCCTATGTGTCTGGGCTGAAACATAATCTAGTAAGCATAAGTCAACTGTGTGATGCTGGCTACAAGGTTAACTTTAATGAGCACCTGGGTTACATACTGGATCCCCAAGGCAAAGTTGTGTTGTGTGCACAATGGAAGAAAGGTGAATATGTTGTGGACATGAAATCTGCTGATCCCACAACTGAAACCTGCTTTATCTCAAGAAGCAATGCAGACCTGAACTGGTTATGGCACATAAGGCTATCACACCTGAACTTCAAAGATATTAACAAACTCTGTAAGAAAGAGTTGGTAACAGGTTTGCCTTCTATAACCTTTGTTAAGGATAAACTCTGCACAGCTTGTGAGAGAGGCAAGCAGAGAAAATCATCTTTTAAATCTAAGCACAATTTCTCTATTGATACTCCTCTCTTCTTAATCCACATGAACTTGTTTGGACCAGTCAGTGTCCCAAGTCTAGGAGGAAGAAGATACACTTTACTAATGGTTGATGAGTTCTCCAGGTTTACATGGGTGATCTTTCTGAAGAGCAAATGAGAGGCTGCTAGAGAAATCATAGGATTTATCAAAAAGATGGAGATTCAGAACTCTGCTCAAGTAAAGCAGCTTAGAAGTGATCATGGTACTGAATTCAGAAACAGTACTCTTGAGGACTTTTGTGAAGAAAGAGGGATCTCACAGAACTTTTCAGCAGTAAGAACTCCACAACAAAATGGAGTTGCTGAAAGGAGAAACATAACTCTCATTGATGCTGTTAGAACCATGCTGTGTGCATCAGGTTTACCTTTATCATTTTGGGCTGAAGCTGTCAACACTGCGTGCTTCACCCAAAATAGATCCCTATGAGTTAATCAAAGGGAGAAGGCCAAACATTAGCTATTTCCATGTGTTTGGATGTCCTTGCTTCATTCTGAATCAGAGGGCCCAACTGGCAAAGTTTGAACTCAAAGCTTATGAACGTGTGTTTGTTGGATATTCTGCTATCTCCAAAGCCTACAGAGTATACAACAACAAGAGAAAGGTGATAGATGAATTTATCAATGTCACCTTTGAAGAGTGTAGGAATGCCTCCACCAAAGCTGTTCCTGAATCTGTTTCAGGAGAGTTCAACTTTGAAGATCTTATGCATTCTATCAATGAAGAAAAAGACTCAAAAGCTTCCACTACATCTAGAGTGGAACCTGTTAATCATGATGGGCATGATGATGACTATGTTGATACACCCTGTGTGAATAAGTGTACTGACATAATTACAACATCATGTCCTGAACCAATCAATGCTGATTTTCCTGGATCCTCTGCTGATATGTTCAACAATGGAGAGTCATGCTCAACAAGTGAACAGGCTCAAGATATCAGTGTGTCTGAAAATCTTGAGAGCTGCTCAACAGGACCTGTTGAAGATGCAAATAACTCAGGAAAATCTTCATTGAGGCAAGATCCTAAGTGGATCAGGGGTTCACCCAAATGATCAAATAATTGGTGATATCAACAAAGGGGTGCAAACAAGATGGGACAGCTTAGGAAACTTTTGTATGTTTTCTAGCTTTGTGTCCCTGATGGAGCCTAAGAAAGTGGATGAAGCACTTAAAGATGCTAATTGGATCACTGCCATGCAAGAAGAGCTCAATCGGTTTGAGAGAAACAAAGTATGGAAGCTGGTCTCTGCTCCTAAAGGAAAAACAATAATTGGCACCAAATGAGTTTTCAAGAACAAGATGGATGAGCAAGGTCATGTCATTAGAAATAAGGCAAGACTAGTTGCTCAAGGCTACATACAGGAAGAAGGCATTGACTATGATGAAACATTTCTCCTGTGGCCAGGTTAGAGGCAATCCGTTTGTTTCTAGCCTATGCTGCCCACAAGAGTATGAAGGTATTTCAAATGGATGTGAAGAGTGCATTTTTGAATGGAAAGCTGCATGAAGAAGTGTATGTTAAGCAACCTCCAGGTTTTGAAAATTAACATCATCCAGGTTTTGTCTATAAGTTGGACAAAGCCCTCTATGGTCTAAAACAAGCCCCTAGAGCCTGGTATGACACTCTAACTGATTTCCTTATGAGCAATGGTTATTCCAGAGGTAAAGTGGATACCACACTGTTCATAAAGAAGGTGAAGTCTGATATTATGCTTGTTAAAATTTATATGGATGACATAATATTTGGTTCTACTAATGAGCAATTATGCAAGAATTTTTCACTACTCATGAAATCAAAATATGAAATGAGTATGATGAAAGAACTTACTTTCTTTTTAGGATTACAGGTTAAACAAACCTCGAATGGAATTTTCATAAATCAAAGGAAGTACACTCTAGATCTTTTGAAAAAGTTTAAATTTGATTACAATTCTCCTATCAAAACCCTAATGGCAACCAATGTAAAGTTGGATGCAGATGCCAGTGGCAAAGCTGTTTCAGTAACAGCTTACAGAGGCATGATTGGGAGCTTGCTATATTTAACTGTTAGTAGACCAAATATTATGTTTGCCACCTGTTTATGTGCTAGGTTTCAAGCTGATCCTAAAGAATCACATCTAGCTGCTGTAAAAAGAATCTTCAGATACCTTAAGGGTACACCACGTTTGGGTCTTTGGTATCCTAAAGACTCAAGTCTTGACCTAACAGGATATTCAGATTCTGATTTTGCAGGCTGCAGGCTTGATAGAAAAAACACAACATGTGGGTGTCAACTCCTTGGTGGTAATTTGATAAGTTGGTGTAGCAAGAAGCAGAACTCAGTTTCTACTTCTACTACTGAAGTTGAGTATATTGCTGCTGGAAGCTGCTGTGTGCAGATTCCGTGGATGCATAATCAACTTGAAGACTATGGACTTGTATATAGGAAGACTCCTATTCTGTGTGATAATACAAGTGTTATAGCAATATCCAACAATCGAGTGTTTCATTCCAGAACAAAGCATATAGAGGTCAGACATCACTTCATCACAGATCACATCCAGAAAGGTAATGTGGAGGTAAGTTTTATTTCCACAGATGAACAGCTTGCAGACATTTTCACCAAGCCTCTTGATGAAAACAGGTTTAATTATCTTGTAAGCAAGCTGGGCATGTTAAATAAAAGTGACTAAGTGTCCTAAATTTTCTAAGTTATTATATGTCTCACATTGCTCAAGTTTCTTAGAACAGCTTAGACAGACATGCTATGCATGTTCTACACTTAGCCAATTTCTGAAAACTTGAACAGCTTGAGCGTATAACAGGTTTGATAATATCAGTTTTCACCTCAAACCTGGTCTGTTGATCAAACCTCCAACCTGCTCACTCTCTCAATCTATCATACAAGACATTGTCTTGTAACCTGGTCAGCTATTGAACACAACCAGCTCTTGCATAGTTGCACAGGTTGAATGAACCGCTTGAAGAATGAACAGCTTGTGATGACCCTGCTCATCACAGGTTTGACCAACAGCTTAGATCATCAGTTTTAATTACCTTTCTTCACAATTAAGTTACTTAATTTCTGTATTTATTTAACTTAATTACTGCGGATAATGTGTGTTAACGTGTGTTAGTGACTAAAAAGGGCTTAAGTGTCTAACAACCGTTCCGTTTTCTGTTAAAGAACTTTTCAAATCAACCGCCCAAACTTTTCTCTCTCATACCCACTCACATTCAAACCCTATAAATACCCCTCTACTTTTTCATCTTCGTCTTCCTTACTGCTACCATAACTTCCAAAGAACCCCAAACTCGACTAAGTGTCATGTGCTCACATCTCTACTACTTTAACCATGGCTCAACAAAACAACCCCTTTCTCCCAGTATTCGTTGGTAAGGACGTACAGAAACATCCTTCTGTTACCATGATGCTAACACTGAAACCCACAAACTACATAGCAAACCTCACCATTCCCAAAAACTATATGGGGAAAGGTTATGAGAATATGGTGGAGTTTCTAAAGGTTCACCCTCTGCATTACGCCATGACTGCCACTCCTAGTGTCCTGTACCAGGAGATGGTATATGAGTTTTGGTACACCTGTGCCTACGACCCAGCAACCAAAATCATAAGGGGAACCATTCTCAACGGGACTCAGACCGTTGAGATCACTACTGGTCTTATCAGGGAAGTTCTTCATCTCCCTGTGGCTGAAGCTTATGATCAACCACAGCCTGAAAATGATCAGATGGGAAATCTGATACGTTTTTGTGGTGTAGCAGAGCCCAAGATTGGAGTCACCGTGTTCAGGAAGGATCTATCACCTACTTACAGCTTCTTATTTGCCTCTGTGGTGATGTGCTTCAGCAGCAAAGTTGGTTCTTTTGACCAGCTCAGCCGTGATGAGATCCCAATAGTCCTACAGCTCGTAAATAGGACTACTATGAACATGGCTCAGTGGATTTTCATGACTTTGAGGAAACTGGTGCAGCAGGAAACACGTCCAGCTGCTGCTCGATATCCACGGTTTCTGAGCCTCATTTTCAAGCATGTCTGTGGTGAGCATTTATATAACTCTCAGCCTATATTAATTACTGCTGCTTTCCCAGTGATTGGGAATAGAGTTTTCTACACCCCTGTCCTTCCAAATAAGCCTCTTCTATCTATACCAATGAGGAGGTTGCTTGGTATGGTGGAAGGACCCTCTACTGTGAGGGTGGATCCAGTGACTGCTCCCCGAGGAAAATCCAAATCCAGACCTAAATTTGTTAAAAGGGTCCTGGAATCGACTCAAGCTGAGCCTGTCTGCAAGAAGGAAAAAAGAGCTAAGTCTTAGTCTGCCCAATCAGCCTCTGTGGCTGAGGGGGGAGGGGCAGGCATCTCACCCTGGTTCATATGTTGAACCTGAAGCCTTTGTGGCTGGTGCCTCTGTGGCACCTGAGACTATGGAACAGGCTAACCCACCTGTTTCTGACCCGGTCTCACCACCAGTCCAAACAGAAACCCTCATCACCTCTCCACAACATCAATCCTCCACTGCATCCCTAAAATTCTACAACCGACACAAATCCTTAGCCAAAAAGAAACCCACAGACCAAACTAGCCCCTCTGACCCCTCTTAACAGGAGCCAGTTGACAAAGAAGCAAACCCTGCTGCTTCTCCTATTTTTGGACAAGGTTCAGCACACTTGGATCAGGCTTCACTCCAACAAGAGTCTACCCTGAGTCAGCCTAGGCCCTATGGTTCTTCCCAACAGGAGCCAGTTGTATATATGAAGACTACCATATCCACTATTCCAGCCTCCCGACAGACTGAGAATATTGGAAGACATGAGTTCACTCCACTCCATACTTAGTCCACACTGTCTCCACTCCATACTTCTCCTACACAACCTGAGTCTGCACGAGGTGCCAAACCTGCTGGACTAGACCATCCAGTAGATCAGCCTCCAACTTCTGCTCCTCATGATACAACTGTTGTACACCCAACAGCTGCTGAAGGACCAACCTCCCAAGCTGATGACCCCCAGGGAACAGACCATCCCTCTGGTGAGGCTGCACCTCAAACGCAAATTCCATCAGCAGGTTTCAACACTGCTGATGTTGAAATGCACATCCCATCTCCCCATGATGAGGCACCTCTAAACCAAGATGCTACTGAGGGAACCCCCCAAGGCTTTGATGAGGGTGCTGCAACACAAGCAGCATCTGAAAGGCCATCCTCTTCTACCCCTTCTCCTGATGAAGCAGCTACAACCACTGCTGAGGGACCCATTGACCCTTCCAAGCTGGGCCTTATTACTTTTTCCTAGGCTATGGAACTTCTGTCAAAAGTAACCCTTCCCTCTCCATCCCATCCTCAAAAACCTGCCTCATCCTCGTCCCATTCTCATTCCTCACCATCTACACAATCCAAACAGTCCACCCATACTCCTCCATCCCCCAAAGATCTTCCTTTGAAGGTTCAGCTTTCTTTGCTGACCAACAAGTTGGCTCTTTGGAAAATTCCATGACTTACCTACCCTCAATAATCTCAGACTCCGTGTCTGCACAGCTCAAGGGATCATTTGATTTGTTCAAGAATTCCTTTCCAACCACTCCCCAAGCTGATCAGTCATCATAGCTGCTTGCACTCACTGCACAGCTGCAAACTATCTCCACAACTCTCTCCTCTATCCTTTCAAATCAACAGAACTCTGTGTCGTCCATGACAGCCATATCCCATTAGCTGTCCACTCTCCTCACCACTTGCACTACTACCCTTCCTACTACATTGGCCATCTTAAACACTCTCATTGTCTCTCTGTCAAATTCTATGTCAGCAAACCTTGATGATGTGCAAGACTCTCTTGAATTACATATTGCATAGCTTCAATGTTTGTTGTTCACAGCTTCTGACAGAGACAATCTCACTAAGGTGTCCTCAATTGCTGATTCTCAATCCTCCTCTCTTCAGACCTGCCTTACCCAGCTTGCAGAGATTAAGGACAATCTGGCTTTCTTAGTGCATAGCCTGGTTGGCCGCAAGCCTGCTGCCAAAACTGCTGCTAAGCCTGTTGAATTTGTTTCTCTAGGCAGACCAATTATTGAAGGTTCTGAGCCATCTCCTTCAAAGGGGGAGAAGTTGTCTGCCTCAAAGACTAAGTCTAAGGGGGAGAAAACCTCTTCTCCTTCTAAGGAGAAATCAGCATCTGTTGGTCAAGCAGTATGTGCATCTCAAACAGATCTAACTGAAGATGTCTCCCATCACACTGAAGCTGCTCAGCCTTCTCAGGCTGGATCTCCGAACCCTGCACAAACTAAGGGGGAGGAATTCATTCCTGGGGACAGGCCAAGCAGAAGGAGGCATCTGATTCTGCAATAAGAAGAAGAAGAAGAAGAGGAAGAGGTTCCTGAAGCTGTTCAAACTATAACAGCCAACGGAAAGAAGAAAGCAGTTGTAGACCCTGATCACCAAATGGCAGCGCTACTAAAGTTTGACAAGGCAAGGGCTAAGGAAATGGGTATTCCTATGGAGAAATACTATGAATACAGAGATGAACAGCTCCAAGCCCTTGAAAGACTAAGAAAGGAAGAAGTCTCAGCCAAAGCTGTCAGATCCTTTGCATTCAAAGAGGCAAGCAAAACTAAAATGCCTTCTTTGGATGTGCAAATAAAATTGCTTGAAGCTGCTAAGGAGTCAGCGGTTGAAAAGGAAGGTGATAAGGAACAGGGTGCTCAGGTCTCTGTGACCAAGTCAAAGCAAGCATCCTCTGCAAGAGCCCAGACTCACTTTGACAACTTGGCAAGGAAAAAGTTCTTTGATGTTGCTAGCAGAAGACTTGCCAAGGAATCAATTGTCAAAGTTGTTCCCATCTCAAGAAAAGGCAAACAGTGGAAGCTACAGATAACCAGAATTGGTGCTACAGGCCCAGAACTGGAAGCATATGATTACACTGGTGTTGCTCAAATGGGATACATAGAATGGGTGGAGTTGGCAATTGCCCTAAGCTAGTCTAAGTCTAAAACAACTAAGACTATCAGGGCATACGTCAAAAAGTTGATGGAAAGAGTGAGAGATCTTGGCCTGATCTCAGAAGAACAGAGTAAGGGTATCTAAGTGGCTACACCCAAAATAAAGGGCAAGAGGAACAGATGCGATACAGAGCTGGAGGAACTCCTGGTCATGATTGAACAATGTGATGTTGCAGTAGAAATCAAAGGAGTAGACCACAGCCTGCCTAAAGGAGTGGAATATTAGGAAGGCAAGCTGATTGAAGAACCTGAGCTGGGGGTATTTTTTGTAGATCCTCTTACAAAAAAGAAGTGCTTCCAAAGAGCATCAGACCTGCACAAGGTTGGTCTCAAACAGCTTGTTGCATTCATACTTGCAAACACATTCAGGCAATCCATAAAGTGGAGAGCAGCCATCTGGGATCAGCTCAGAGGCTTTTATGAAAGAGGGGAGCTTCAACATCCTAGTTTCATGTTCCTCAGAGTTGAAATAGAGGAATTAGATGAAACCAGGGAGCAGCTGAAGAGATGTTTGAAGAAGGAGTACCATCACTGTCTTAAAGTCCATCTACTATCTGAGTAAATGACGAATGGAAGTCGTCCATCAGTTGGACAGGCTTGCCATTACTTGCTCCCATCATCAACAGTCCAAATTGTTGAATTTTTGTGTACATTTGTTGTACTTTGTTACATTAGTTGTAACTTTTAATTTTACATCAGTTGTAATATGCACTAGTACATCAGTTGTACTTTTATAAAAACATGTGTTGTTTATGTAGTCAAAATCAGTATATATAAAAACTGATCTTTTACTTTACTTTGATGTTGTAATTTCATTTCAGCAAAACGTATTGTAAAAATATATAGTGATTATTGATAAAATTAGCTTAGACTGATTATTGCAAATAGGGGGAGATTGTTAGGCCCAAAAAGGCCTCAGTCAAACCTGTTCTACATCTTAGGGGGAGATTTTTAATCAAACCTGTTTGATGCACTTGAGGGTATAATTTAAGGCCAGTTTATGCCTTATTGAAACCTGAAAAGTGATTCGCAATAGAGTCAAAGCTGTTTACCCTGTTGCATTCATTGCAACAAAGGCGGATGGTCCAAGCTATTCTATCTTTTGAACAGGCTGGACATAAACTGTCTACGCTGCTCTGTTCTGTTGAGCAGCTTGGACAGATTGTAAGTGTTCTGTTCTTTGTGAACAGGCTAAACACTTTATGGAATATGTTTCTAAGTCCTCATGTATTTTTTTTGGCTACAAGATCAGTTTACAAGTCGAAGAGAAAGTGGAAAACAGAAATTGCAAAAGCTTGCCTATGCTGTTCTGTTATATGAAGACAAAAGGATATTTGAAATGGGTGACAGACGATTTCTTATATCAAAATGGCCTTAACAAAAGAAGAAAGATGCAAAGTTGACGTTCCTCTTTTGGTTAAAGCCTTATGCAATAGAGACAAAAAGGAAAAGACAAAGATTCTGTCACATGAAGACAAGTCTGCTTTTTCAGAATGTGCAAAAAAGTTGTTTTGTCTTCTTGGAAAGACATCCCACTATCTCATCGTCCAATGAAGAAGCTTCACTAAGATTTTTCAGTGAGAGTATAAAGGAAGCTTCTAAGGATTGTGAGATAACCAAGAGTGAGAAATCAGATCGTGCATTGAAGTGTGTTTTTCCATACATGCAAGTTTGCTTGAATAAAACGGTAACGTGTGTGTAAGTTGTTCTTATTCAAGCTGTCCATCTGTGTCTTGTAAAATCAGTGAGTTCATCTAAGTGAGTGTATTCATTGTATCTAGTCTGAGTGTGTCTTAGATTAGTTGAACATCTGTTGTATCTGTCATCTCAGCTTGAACATTTCCGCAGTCAAGCTTGTTTGTAATTAACACTTGTTAATAGTATACACAAACATTAAGAAAAGAGTGTTGAATTTTAATTAGCTGTATTCACCTCCCCTCTACAGCTTAGAATAATACTCTTGGGAAACCTTTTGGGACTTACAGGGGAAATAATTCTCCCAACAACTGCATAAAAATAAAGCAAACTCCCCAACACCTGTATGATATAAAGCAACAACTGTTGGCACAAAACAATTAAACACAGTCTAAAGCAATTCATGAACAATTCCAAATACACAAAAATAGTTATATTGTTCAAGACCAAGCCAGCGAAAGTGAAGAGGATATGCCTGAAATATCATCTCTTGTGAGCTTAATTATCAACAAATGATTGTTGAGTCAGGATTAGTGGATCAGTCCGACAGACGAACAATAGTAGCTTCTATCAGTAAGTCAACATGGAGAAAACTACTTGCAAGGATGAAAAGGAAGTCATTGTTGATACGTATGGAACAAGCCAATGTTATCGTTACAAGAACCAAATGATAAATTCAAAACATCAATGCCAAATCACTAAAGTTAAAGACAGTATGTCAAAGACAAGCATGAAACATAAATGAATACCATTAGAACCAAAAATGGTGTCTAATTACTAAGTTTTATTTGTCAAATGACAACTTCTAAGCTCAATCTGATTTAACTATATTTAAAGAATTCAATGTTAATGTTGTAAATGACTAAGTGGATCTTCAATAAAGTTAATATCATCTACAACAGACATGTGAATGAATTCACATCATTTGACAATTGTATCCTTGGAATTAAAGATGCATATTGTTCAATTTTCATTGCTAAGAGTTTGTCCAGACTTGTAATTGCAGAAATGCAGTAATGACAAGTCAATTGTCACGACAGCTCAGTTTTCCAAAGTCATAGTAAGTCAGACGAAACTAGAAATCTCTGCATGTATCTGACGTATCTGTCATCTATTATCCTATTAAGGAAATGTGGATTTTCCTAATTTGGAAAATTATCAACATATGAATCCCATAAAATGCAAAGAGTTATTATTAGACAAATGACTCAATGTTGAATTCTCTAAATTAAATTTCAGCTCAAACAAGTATGTTATCTTGTTAGAATCCTATTTAGATTGATGAAATACATAAGTCTAGGGTCTATTTTGTAAATATAGCATAGTTGACTTTGTGATATAAATATAATTTTCCTTTGTAATTGTACGAGATCTGACATCATTATTTTGTGCACGGAAATTGTGAAGATCAACTTGGGCTACAATGCATACGAACTATACTCTCTGTAATCGTATTTTGAAGGAATATAATCATTCGGTTAGTCTTTGTCTTAATTGTTTTATATTGATTGATTGATTGATAAATAGGAATAACAATTTGTATTAGAGCATGGAAATGATTTTTGATTGAATTTTTGAAAAATATTTCACTGTTTCATCGGTTTGTTGAAAATTTGAAAAAAACCCGTAGGGTTTTTTATTCAGTGGATAATTGATTGTGAAATATTTTGATATAAGGAAAAGGATCTAAAAACGATCAGATTGATTATAGTTTCAATCTGTAATTCAAAACACTCAAGCAGATTCATCAATTTTTCTGATTTTTTGAAAAACTCATTGTTCTTCACTGTTCATGTGAAAACAAGGTGTTTGATCTGCATTTAACCAAAACGTTTTTAGAAAAAGTTTTTGTAAGTGAGAACCTCACCTTCGATTTGAATTTGGGATCAAAATATGCATTTTCAGTGAAAAGATTGAATTCTCTACATGATTTTTCATAATAATCATAAAACTCAAATATTGATATGTTCATATGCTTATCGAGTTGAAAAATGTTTTATTCGAGTTGAAAGTTAGTTGCAATCGAGTTGAGTTAAAGTTTCAATCGAGTTGATTTGAAATTACAATCGACTTGTGTTCAATTTCAATCGAGTTGAATAGAAGAATCAATCGAGTTGAACTATATTCTATTCGAGTTGGGAGCAAGTTTAATTCGAGTTTTACAAAACAACTGTTAAGTGGATTTCAATTTGAATCAAATTTTAAACAAGAACAATTCGAGTTTAATCAATCTTCAATCAGCCTAATTTGAGTTCATTCCCATTTGATTCGAGTTTTAAAGAAGCATCATTCGAGTTGAGTATTCTTTGCATTCGAGTTGCATTATTAAACTGTTGATTGATTTCTTCTAGATTCGAGTTTCCATCTTTACAGTTCGAGTTGATTCCATTCTTTGTTCGAGATTTATCATTCATTGATCGAGTTTAATCCCATTCATTTTGAGTTTCATTCTATACTCATTCGAGTTTGATCAACTTATCTTAAAGTTTGATCAATTTTTCAATATCAATCAAATTTTCATTTTAAAGATCTTGGAAGATTCCTGTTAATCAGTCAAAATATCCAAAGATGCACTAGCCATGGGGTCGGAAACAAAACCTCGAATTTTGTACAGAGGTGAAAACGTACAATGAAGGGAGAGATTCCTTGAGTTTATCAGTTTCCATGACTTGTCTGATGAAATGCTGAAGTCACTCAATGACGGACTAGGTGTTTTCCTTGAGACAATACCTGCAGTTCCAAATGGCAATCCTGCCATCCATGAAAAGACAGTAGAAATAACAAACCTCAATGAAGCACAAAAACACAGAAAACTGGGTGATAAGACTGCTAGGAAGCTCTTGTTGATATCTATTCCCAATGACATCTATACCTGTCTAACCAACACAAAATCAGCCAAATCCATCTAGGATGAGGTCTGTAAATTGATGAGTGGTTCAGACAGAACAACAACAAACAGAGCCCGAAACAGTTTAGTGACATTTGAGAACTTCAGAACAAGAGAAGGGGAACTGCTGAAAAGTACATATCTGAGGTTTGTCAGTCTGGTCAGTGAAATGAAGAGGAATGGTGTCACAAAGTAAAATTTAGACATCAATATCAAATTCCTGAACGTACTAAATCTGGAGTCGGATAACTACGCAATGATAATTTAGCAAACCAAAGAGATTGAAGACATGGACTTTCACATGGTATTTTAAAACCTTAACAACTACCAGGAAGTTGTTTTAAGAAACATGTCAGGAAAGAAGAAGGCTGAAAAGGAAACCGTTGATCCTTTAGCTCTGTTGGTAGACAAGAAATATAAATACAAGCTTAAGAAGGAAAAACAGGTAGTAGTAAGCAGCAGTTCATCAGAGTCAGACTCATCGGATTCCTCAACTGATTCTGAAATTGAAGAGATGAAGAAACAAATGGCCTTACTGACAAAGGCATTTAAGAAGAAGTTCTACCGGAAACCAACCAACAATAAGATGAGGTACAAAACAGGCTCACGGAAGTTTAAAAAGAAGGATATTATAAACCAGGAGAGAGTAGTGGCAAGAAAGCTGACAAATATAAAAAATCTGAAAAGCCAGCCATGAAGGATTCTTAGCAAAAGTGTTATTACTGTGGCAAACTAGGCCATTATGCTAGAGAATGTAGATTGCCTGTAGTTAATAATTCAGAATACTACACTCGTAAGGCACTACTAGGAAAAGAAAAGGAGGCCGGTAAAGCTTTGATGGCTGAAGATGATCATTGGCTCCATTTATCTGAAGATGAAGATATTCTATATGAAGATGCACACATCTATCTGAAGTTTGAAGTTTTTAATGATTTTGAAGTTAGTGAGTCTGCAATGATAGGAATATGAAGTTTGGGTGGGTTTGACGGATGAGGAGACTGAAGAGAAAGAAGAGTCTGGTGATAAAAAGAACTGACTGAAAAGTTAGCACTGATGGCAACAGGAGATGCTGGATGCAGCAAGGAAAAGGATGATGATGAATCAGATTCAGATACATCAGAAAGTTCAGAGACACCTGAGGTACAAACTATTTCTGATTCTGATAAGGATGACTCCTGTATGCTAGAACAAAAACTGACGCAAATGGCTTATATGTTAAAGAAATTTAAAAAATCTTTAAAAGCTGAAAAGAAAAATGTCCATTCCTTGGAAAGCAAATTACGTCAAGAACATGAGTGAGTATTAGATTTTTCCAAGGATAAGGCAATAGCTTTACGAGCGGTATCAGATTTACAAGATAAATCAAATGAACTTCAAAGTCAAATTCAAAAACTGAATAGCAATATATCTGACCTAAAAGAAAAACTGAATTTAGCTGAATTAGAAGCATCAAGTTATTCTGTGAAATATCATGCCATATTTGATGAAAGAATGAAACTTTACGAGAAAATTAAAACTTTGGAAGATGAGTTTATAAAATGAGGTCAAACAGATCAAACTATATATTTAAATCAACCTAAAGATACCGAATTTTATAATTCAAAATCAGCTATAGATTGGACTAATCCTAAATATCTGACAAAAGAATTTTCAAATTCACCTACTTTATATGATGTCAGATATATAAATTTAGGATTACAAATGGTTTTTATGAAAGCTTCGGATGAAGTAGAATCAAGTGAAGATATAAAAAGGTTGAGATCTGATAAAATGCAGAATACTGTCGATTATAACAGATTAAATGAATCTTATCTAAATTCTTACATTTCTGAGGAGTATATTCAGACTTATTGTGATAAGGATTTATTTGAAAATACTACTCATTCTCAAAAAGCCATATTTACCAAATTCAATTCATGACAAGATAAACTCTGATCTTGAATTGAAAATCAAAACTTTTGAGTCTGAAAATCATAATCTTAAGGCTGAAATTAAAACTTTGGAATTAAAGCTGCAAAATCAGCCTGAAAACAAATCTCAACCAGATCAAAAACCTTCAATTCAACTTGATTCTATTAATTCTGAACAAGATTTTGATCTGTATATGAACTCGGATTTCAACTCATTGGAAGAGATGTTTGTCAAGATAGATAAATTTGTTAAACCGTTACATGAAAAACAAGTTGAAAAACCTAAAGAACCTATAAGTATTCTGAAAAGAATATCTACAGATTCTAAGGATTCATCAGAAAAGTCACTAGTTTTACAAATAAAAAAGGAGAAAACAAAAGTTAATTTTGTGACTCCAATATATGAAAAACGTGAATCCTCTTCCTCAAAGGATTCTATTGCACAAAAGGTCCATACTTCCAAAGGTAAGAGAATTTCACACGATAAACATATTTCTAAAACAACTAATTCTCGTGTTTCTATTATGTCAGATAATATTGTGAAAAGTTCTCGGAAGAAAGAATGGCGCAAGAAGCAACGAGAAACGAAAAACAAGAGTTTAAGACAAGAGTGGAGAGTCAGAGAAAATTTTGTTACTCATAGGATTAGTCATTTTGATAATTCTGTCTGTAATAAATTTACTGATAAACGCTGTAATAAATACTCTCGAACTTATTTACTTGCTTTAAATTCTGCTCGAAATCATATAATGCATGCAAAATCTGATAAGCTCGTTTGGTTACCAAAGGAAAAGGTTCCTTCTTTTAAACAGGAAAAGGTTCCAAAAGAAGCATATTTCAAAATCAGTTCCACACCAAACTGTACAAAAATGGATACCTAAACATACTGTTAAAAAGTGGGTTCCTATATTAAATGCACTATCTGATGAGAAGAATAATAAAAAACCGCATGATTTACCAAAATCCGAAGTACCCAACTATAAGTGGGTACCTCACGTCTTTTTTTGTCTTATAGGTAAATCATGTGTGGTACCTTGACTCCGGCTGCTCAAAGCATATGACTGGATAGAGAGAAACTCTCACAAATTTTGCTGATAAATTCTGTGGGACGGTTCACTTTGGAAATGGTCAATTCTGTCCGATTAAAGGGTATGGTAGTCCTGAGTACGACAAGATCACAATACAAAAATTCTTCTACGTTGACGGTCTAGGTCACAATCTGTTCAGCATTGGGCAACTATGCGACAAAGGATTAGAGGTCAATTTTAAAGCGAATCGGTGCAGCATTAGATCTGGGGAAGGGAAGGAGATGCTTGCTGGAAATAGAAAAACAAATCTGTACTCGATAGATCTAGCCTCTATAAATAAGAAGAAAGATGTTTGCTTATTATCCAAAGCAACATCTAAAGTATCTTGGCTATGGCATCGCCGTCTTTCACACTTGAACTTCAAAGAGTTAACCAACCTTGCAAAAGGTGGGTTAGTCAAAGGGCTTCCAACTCTCAGATTTCAAAAGGAGCAGTTGTGTGCAGCCTGTGAAAAAGGGAAGATGGTTCGAGCGTCTCACAAGTCAAAAGTTGAACACTCTTCAACGAGAGAATTAGAACTTCTTCATATGGTCTTGTGTGGGCCTATGCGAGTACAGAGCATAAACAAAAAGAGATATGTGTTGGTAATTGTTGATGACTACTCTAGATACACATGGGTATTCTTCATGCGATCCAAATCCGATGCTACCGAGATCATAGTCGACTTCATTCGAAGAATTCAAGTCAAGTTGCATCTGACAGTTCAAACCATTAGATCTGATAATTGGACAGAAATCAAGAACAAGTCATTTGAGACGTTTCTAAATTCTGTGGGAATAACTCATCAATTTTCAGCAGCTCGCACTCCACAACAAAACGGTGTAGTTGAACGAAGAAATCGCACCCTTGTGGAATCTGCAAGAACGATTCTGGCATATTCAAACCATCCGTTATTCCTTTGGGTTGAAGCTGTAGCAATGACTTGTTTTACTCAGAACAGATTTATAATTAACATGCGATTCAGAAAGACTCCGTATGAATTGACAAATAAACGAGTCCCTAATGTAAAAAATTTTCATGTCTTCGGATGCAGGTGCTTTATTCTATACGACAAAGTCAATTTGGGAAAGTTTAGTCAGAAAGCGGATAAAGGCATCTTCATTGGCTATTTAAAAGAGTCTGTAGCGTTCCGAGTCTATAATAAGAGGACAAAGACTGTTAATGAGAGCATCAATGTTAAATTTGATGAAGGCGTTGTAATGGCTTCTGAGCATACCAGTTCAGGACCCGATCTTAAACAGCCGACTTCTATGAAGTCATCTGAACAGAGTGCAGAAATAATGATTTAAATAAACTGTTCAAGAATTTTTATGAAAACCACTTTGAACAGACCAAAGCTATTGTTTTAAATTTGGTTCCTGATAGGAATACTTGAAGATCCAGTCGTAGTCTCAGATTATTCTCACCAACCAATTTCAGAAGAAACTTGAGAGGTTTCAACAACAAACGTACACTTACCCATTGACAGTGTATAACCTATACAATCTCTAGAATCTTCTGAAACCCCTTTGCCTTCTGAAAAAACTCAAAAACCCCGATCTCAGTTAATATACCATCAACTTCAGAAGCAAATCACTGAATTCCCTATCTGGACTTAAACCCCAATCAATACCAACTTCAACCTTACACATATACCTTCAAATAAACAAGGAATCACACAACTGAAAACATAATAGGTGATCCTTCAGCTTCAGTTAAACCTGAAGAGCAACCATAAACGAGTGTTTATTCTCAAATTTTTAGAGTAAAATTGAGCCAAAGAATGTGAAAGAAGCTCTACTGGATGCTGACTGGATAGTGGCTATGCAAGAAGAGCTAACTCAATTTGAAAGGTTGAAGGTCTGGAGATTGGTGGAGCGACCAAAAGACAAATCCATCATTGGCACGAAGTGGATCTTCAAGAATAAGAAGGATGAACACGGTGTCATCATTCGAAACAAGGCTCGCCTCATTGCCAAAGGATATAGCCGGCAAGAGGGAATTGATTACGACGAAACATTCGCTCCAGTTGCTAGGATAGAAGCTATTAGGATGTTTTTAGCATTTGCGGCTCACGAAAACTTTAACGTTTATCAAATGGATGTAAAAACTACGTTTTTAAATGGGGAATTGATAGACGAAGTATATACATATCAGCCCGAATGGTTTACTGATCCTTCGAAGCCTGACCATGTATATATTTTGGATAAATCCCTGTATGGCCTTAAACAAGCACCTCGTGCTTTGGTATGATGCACTTTAAATTATCTTTTGAAATGTGGATTTAATAAAGGTACAGTGGATACAACCCTGTTTATAAAATGCGAGGGTCCAAATGTCATAGTTATTCAAATATTTGTAGATGATATAATATTTGGGTCTACAAATGCAGAGTTTTGCAAGAATTTTGCATTCTTAATGTCCCAAAAATTTGAAATGAGCATGATCGGAGAAATAAATTTTTTCTTGGGTTTACAAGTGAAACAACTGACTGATGGTATTTTCATCAATCAGTCCAAATATATTCACGACATGTTAAAGATATTGAACATTGTAAATAGTACTCCTATGATGTGACACCCTTGCCACAATAAACACCATTACAATAAACCCAGGATTAATCACCAATCACATGATTACATAATGATCTGAATACTTGATAAAATTGCCGAAGCATTAAAGTATATAAATAAATATAAATACAAATGTATTAAACACCCTACGGTGCTACAAGGTTTCAAATCTACGTCTACATACTCAAAAGTTATTACAACATCCCAAATGTATTACAACAATAATCCCATAGTTCAGTTACCAAAATGAGTAGTAGAATTCTTCAAAAACCTTCAATAGTTGACGTAGCTAGAAGGTCCCGTAGCGGATTTCCCCTTTCCTGTAAAATGTAAACAACTGAAGGGTAAGCAAAGCTTAGTGAATACACAGATTTACGCAATCTATAAATCTTTATGAATCCCCCAAAGAGTAACACCGACGACACACGTTGTATACTCTCTACGTACACAAAGTACGACACAAGAGCCGCAGCTCCTACGAGCCCAGAGCTCGGCATTTAAACCAACCATCTGAGACAAACATAACATCGGAGATGACTTACTGCCTACCAGAACCTCGGAGGGATCAGCTCCGGGTCATATAGCGCAGTAACATCGGAATACAGATGCGACCTACCGGTCCATCGAAGGATGCAAAACAAAGAAGCAGACATGCAACAAGCAACAATGTGCATCTTAGTCTACTCAAGTTAGTAGAATTCCAAATGAAAGTGAAACAACATGTCTCAACAGGAAATAGCTAACATAAAGCAGATATAAACATACGAAATCATATGTACTCACAGTGGGTGCGTTAGTTAATTTAAGTTTATTTTATTTCTCCTCGGGCTTTCAACCGGACTCACAAAGTACCCCACTGTGGGTTAAACAATACCACAAGGTACCTGTTACATTCCATAAGTAAAACATATCATACATATGTTCTTTATTAAATGAGCATCAAGTTTGTACAAATAAAAGTGTTGAAATATTCGGATCCGATATTCGAAACTCATATTTAAACCTCTTACTGGATGGTGTTATTATTCCCAATTAATCCCTTAAATAACTTATTTAATAATAAGTCCCTTTAAGTTTCACAAATTATTGCGTTAACCCGTCGAAATTGTTATCTGAATTTTATACTTAAATCTTCAATATTTGAGATTGCCATCATGTCCGGAAATAACTGAATTAAAGAATGTCCGACTGTTTCCAATTTATTCTCACCAATCAAACCCCAATCCAAGAGGACTATATATATATATATATATATATATATATATATATATATATATATATATATATATATATATATATATATATATATATGCTTTCTGGAAGAGAAGGGAGTACCGAAACCTTAAAGGTTTCGGTACCACCTTTTGTATGGTCTCGGTATCATGGTTTCAGTATACATAAAGTTTTCAGTAGTGTGGGTTTCTGTACTATATAAGTTTCGGTATTATGTACCGAAACTTAAGGTTTCCGTACCACCAATTTGTCTCGGTACCTATACATAGTTTCGGTACATGCTGTGGTCTCGGTACACTTCATCATACCGAAACCTTTATGAGTTTCTGTACATCTCGGTATTATGTGTGAGTTTGTGTATATATGAAATCGCATAGAACATTCACTGTAAATTTCCCAAAATCATATTTATAACTTGAATTAGGACCCGAAATTTTGCACATAACTTCTATAACTGACAACATGCATCAACATTTTTTAACCTAAAATCTCAGGTTCGGTTTCTACATAAACCGAGAATAAAATTTCTTAATTCTTAGGATGTTACAACATCAGCTCCAACACGGTCAAATTTCGTCCTCGAAGTTACTTGACTCCAAACAGTTGCGGATATTTCTTCATCATTTCAGATTTAGTCTCCCACGTATTATAGGCTCCTTTGTGATGCTTCCAACGTACAAGCACCATCTCAATCTCTTTGCTCTTTAACTTCTTCACTTTAGTATCCAACACACACTCCGACTCTTCCACATATCGGAGCCTTTCGTCAATTTGCAGCTCAGTGTGATCAGCCCAATCCTCATTTCCTGTAGTGAATGACTTTCAGAGATTTCCCACATGAAACACCGGATGTATGCCTGACATTTCTTCAGGAAATTCCAAACGAATAAGATTGATTTCCTACTTTCTCTTTTATCCTAAATGGTCCAACGAATCACGGAGATAACTTTCCTCTTTTAACAAAACGTGTAATACCTCTCATAGTTGATACCTTCAAATAAACCCAATCATTCACATCAAAACTTATCGGTTTGGGCCTCCTATCATGATAGCTTTTCTGTCGATCCTGGGCCGCCATCATAGTCTGTCTTACCAGCTGTATTTTCTCATTCGTTTCCTGAAGCAATGTCGATCCAGCAATCGGTGTTTCTCCGGTTTCCCTCCAACATGTAGGAGTCCTACATCTTCTCCCATACAATGCTTCAAATGGCACTCTCTTTATTGTCGCGTGATACCAGTTGTTGTACGAGAACTCTATCACTGGTAAATGATCGTCCCAATTACCACCGAGATCCAATACACACGACCTCATCATATCGTCCAAGGTAAGGATGGTCCATTCACTTTGACCATCGGTTTGTGGACGATAAGTTGTACTCATAGCGATCCTCGTGCCCAATCCCTCTTGCAAAGCTGACCAGAAATTTGAAGTAAATTGGCTATCCCGATCCGATACAATGGACTTAGGTACTCCGCGTCTAGATATGACGTAACATTTGGCATTAAACCAGGTTAGCAACTACGACCTAATCAGTATTTAATAGCCAATTATAACCTAATCAATGGTCATTAACAATTAATCAAAGTGATTAACAATGTTCATAAGGAAATTCAACTCAATTAGAATCAAATTCATCGGTACGATGAATCGTGAAGTCAATTAATCCGATCGATTTACGATATGAAGGATTAATTCAACTAAGTACATAATTAAAATTATGATTAGTGACACTAATCATACACTAATACAATTACTTAACATTAATTATGCAAGACTAAAACAATTCATTAAAACAATGCATCCAAAAGTATTTATGAAATTACAAAAAAAGAGAAATACAAGAATAAATTTGTAAATACTTTTATACAAAAAAAAAATGAAAATACATGGATATACATGTATATGGCCGGCCCTATAGGGGTGGTACAACATAGAGTTTGACTTTAATATTTTATTACAAAACTCATTTCTACTTTAAACATAATCATTTTGTTTAGAAGTGCACACAACCTCCATCTTCCATGCCTTTCATAATTGCAAGAGCTTTTCATCCTCTATAAATAGAGAGAAATTACCACTTCATTCTTCACACCTTGCAACACAAAAATCCTCTCTATTCCCTCTCCAAAAATCTGGCCACCACCCTTCAAGAAAAGCAAAACTTTGCAATTTTTGTTCTTTCAATATTTCAAGAGTTTTTGGTGCAAATGTTGCAAGAGTTTCAACTTCTCCTCCAATTTCTACTCTAAATACATCAAAGTAAGTAAATACTGACTTATTTCATCCTACATTTATGTTTATATAAGTCTTGCGTAATATATATAATCACCAACAACAACAAGTTTCATAAAAACTCAAGTTTATAATCTCTAGTTTTTGTTTTTAAGTTTTTTTTTTTCAAATGTGTTTATAAATATATAAACACATCATGTAAGTGTAACTATTATGAAAACAAGTTATATAAATGTGTTTTATAACTTTTATACAAGTAGTCTTTGAATAAACAACAAGAATCACAAGTTATTTCAAGGTTATGAAATACGGAATTTCGGCAGAAAAGTTGCATCAACTTTGAAAAATCATAACTAATTCATAACTTAACGAATTGAGTTGATTCTTGTCTCAAAAGTTAGATCTATGTCTTAACTAAAAATCTGGAAATTTCATAATTTATTATTTGGTTTAGAACCCCCAGATATTATTTGGGATCCCGGAAGTTTGACAGCTCAAAAATGGCCAACATAGGGTGTTCAACAAACTTTTTCCCTAACCTAAACGTCTCGAAAAATGGCCGTTCTTGACTTTAAAAATTCTTTGTATATATTAGTTTAATGTCCAAGAATACCAAACCCTAAATCGTTTTGGAGCTTGGTCAAAAACAGCCTCAAAGTAGGCCAAAATTCCTTCGAAAAGCTGGAAAATTATATATATATAAACTTGACGTTTTAAGTGGGTGTTATTTATAAACTTGTAATGTTGGGTGATTTAAGACATAAAAACCTATATATATATATATATATATATATATATATATATATATATATATATATATATATATATATATATATATACACACACACACACACACACACACACACACACACATATTATCATATATGGGAGTTATTAAGTCCCTATTATCACTTAGGACTCGATTAAACACATCCGGTGCATCGACCATCAAAGAACGTAAACTTGCATTTTTCGCGAATATTTTGCCATCACACGCTCAGTGAGTCTTCATAGCCCCTATTTTCACACTGTTATGTTTTGGGGTTGAAATACATGCTACGTTTTCATATGGACACGGAAACTACTTCATTTCTATTATGTATTACACATGTGGTTCCATCAGCCCTCAAATCATGAACCGTTAGTTACATTTATTTGTAATCGCGAGTATATTGTGGGTAGATCTACCGGGAGTCATGTCCCCCATCCGGGTTAGTCTTACTGACTAACGGCAGATGCATATATATTTAACATTACGGTATTACGTATGGAAATACTGCACAGGGCAAACTCATAATTACGTTTCGGTTGCATGATGGTTTATATGTAATACATAACGTGGAGTTTATGATTTTATAAATTCAAACTTAACTGTTGATGTCCATACAAGTCAGATTTACATGTAAACCTAGGAGCTCACCAACAATTTTGTTGACGTATTTTAGCGTGTATTTTTCAGGAAATTAAGGCAAGTGCACCGCATCGGAAGTATTTTCAAGCTTCCGTACTTTTGGAGTCGCATTCATTTTCAAACTCTCGGAGATTTATTTGCATTATTTTGGTTAATTTAATTATGTATTTAAATCTCTGTAATTTGCGAACTACACTTTATTTCAGGCTATGTAAAACATTTCTATATTTTTAAGTTATATCGATATATTTTGAAAACGTCCATATAGTGGTCATTCGTTATGATTATGGTTACGCTTCCGCGACGTCACGCTTCGTTGCCAACCGAGGTAACGGGTTGTGACAATTTTTATGCGGCTAAATTGAATATTTAGATATATTTCCGAGCGCTTGACGTGTAGACAATTTTAATCTCTAAAAGCTAGATTTAGTTGACTTAATTAATCGTAAAAGACATTTTCTGTTGATTTTAAGAAATTGGGGAGTACTGGAGAACTACATTCTTGATTTTCTAAAGTAAATTAAACATGTCCATGAATCTGTTTTACATCGAAGTTTCAAACTCCTGAACTTAAAAGATTAAAATAGTTAGATTAATTCTAACTTGCTTTTCTTTGACCAAAAACATCCAAAGTGTTTTTACACCTTTTTACTCCATTAATCTTAAAAGACGTATCCAAGTAAGTATTGCTTTTTATATATCTGATATAAATACCCCGTTTTAGTTTTATAGTTTATAATCTTTAGTAATCGGCTAGATAGTTGAAATATTTAGGGTTAGAATCATCCTCATCCTTTCTAAATGGCTATATATTAGTGACAATCCAAGTATCGGTATCTCGATTCTATTCGCCGTTCCCTAAGTTCGATAATTCCCGAGGTCAGCTTCAAGCTGTACTATTTACGACTGGTACACTGCCAGTGGTATTTGGTATAACTTAGGCTTTCTTCATTCTTTTGATTTTTATAGCCAAATCCGCGTAAGATCAATGGTACCAAGAATCAACAATCTTTTGGAGCTTGGAATGCTTTAAGTTTGTTTCTCTTTTCTCTTCTAATAAAGTAGTGTTGATGTGTTTTACCTCATCAAGTTCTATTTTCAACTTATGAAAACTGTCAAGTTCATTAGATTTAAGTTCAAAATTATTTTTCAATTTTGAAATCTCGGACTTCAGAGCATTTTGTTTTCAATAGCAGCTTTGAGATCCACAAATAGATAAACAAACATATTCTCTTTTTCCTCAGCACTGTAATCTTTAAAATTATGTACCTTATACATCATTGTAGG
>JAANYP010000662.1:0-34506 GCA_020465985.1 Centrapalus pauciflorus | reverse complement strand
TCGCCCCAAGCAACACCAATTCACAGATTGTAAATCACATATTGTTGACAGAATCACATTTCACATATTGTAATTTGAAAATAGTCTATTACAGATGGTATCACAGGTTTGAAACCTAATTCTCACATAATAAGTAGCTGAAACAAGCAGCAACAACTACTTAATCAGTTGTGTGGTGGTAATCATGGAATGTTAAAAAGCTCAAACAATAAACCGAGTAATCCATGTTTCAGTGCCTGATGGCAGAACGAAAAACCACCCAACTTATATCAAAGTCGCAATAAGGAAAGTAATAATCATGTGAAGCAAACATTGTATCTGTATCATAAAACTTCCAATAGCCTAAGCCAACCCTAATCTCAATAATAAGTACAGAAACAAATCTGTTACAAGACCACTTACAACTAGTCAATAGAAAACAACAATTTTAAGATTGTCCCAAGGGATAACCGGATAAGCAGTCTGCACAGAGTTGTAAATCAATGACTCCAACAGTTTTATACCTTAGTATTCACGATCTGTGTCTTGAATCACAGAGGCTCTCGGCTATGCCACTAACAGATTCTCCAATCCGGACTATCAATCTGTAGTCTTGAATCACATAGGTTCACGAGTATTGACTATTATCGTTTTTAAGCAAAAAACTAGCGACGATTCAAACAACTAATGTGTTTTTAGCATTTCAAACAAATGATTGATTTTAAGCAAAAGAAACTAATGAGTATTCTACATTGTCGATTTGAAAAGGGACAGAAGTGAGATTGAGCGAACCTGATGGATTGAGCGCTTGAAGCAAGCAGTTGCTCGTGATTTCCAAAGAGGAGTGAAGGATGTTCTAATCTTTCGTGCTATGCCCTGCCTCAGCTGCTTGTAGTCGCTTGATTTCCAAGAAGGCAAGAAGGAGGGAGACATTTTTGTGCTCAGCGTCCAATCGTCTTCTCGTTTGCTACTGCTTACTGGAAGGCAAGAAAAGACTCGCTCTCGTCGATTTTCCAAGAAGGCCAGAAGGACGCCTCGCCTCCTCTGCTGACTGCTGCGACGTCTCTCTTTCTGCTGAATTTAATTATTTCAACTACCGATTGAGCATTTCAGGATTTGGGCAAATGGGCAATGGGCGGTGTGGGTTAAAACTGAAGCTACAAATGGGTATTTCATGTCAGATCAGTGATGCCCCAATAATTTGCTATTTTTTGCTGCCCTGGGTTGAGGCCCAGTTTGCCCCCCCCCCCCCCCTTTGGGTTGGCCCTGTATGTCATCCACATCGCGGATCTCTTGGCTTCTATGATCTCTCCATTTATCGAAGTCAAGAATAGTTAAATATATCTATCTGTGTGTATGTGTGTGCGCGTTGAATTTGTGTGTGAGACCGATTGAGAGAGATAAGTTTCAATAGAAGATCATATTTTATTAGAACAACCGGATAACTAAATTTGTAATTTTCTTTATTACGTTGTACGTGTATATTTTTTAGTTTCATAAGTACTTGAAACACACATTTCATCTATTTTTATTATTCTTTATTCAACTGGTTATATCTTTGTTGTACCTTAGAACGATAGAAGCGACTAAATCTAAACTTGAATGCAAAAATTAATATTCAGAGCAATCATACAATTAGCCTTATAACCTAATAGTATAGGTTCAATTGGTTTTTCCAATGAAATAAAAAATAAAAATTATAGCAATAAAATGATTAATGTGTTAAATGAATAACATATGTATAACATACATGTGATGTACATTGATTAAAAAGTTTTATGTGGTCTTATTTGACAAATTAACAATCACATAATTCAACTAATTAATAACCAAAGCCTATATATTGAAAGTAGGCTTATTTAAAAGAGTATTTTACCTTCAATCCTTAGTATTATATTGATGGATTTATATGTTTAGGAAATGTTTATTATTTGGATGGATTTATATGCTTTACCGACTTAGTATTTGACTCGGTAAATATATATATAATTTGTTAGCTGTTGGTGTTGTAAATGTTTTGATCATTAATCGTTGTGAACACAGTAATGACGATTGATAAGAGTTGGACTTTATTACACAAGAATTCCATTGAATTTTGGAATGGTCTCCAGATATATCTCTTAACCACTTGAACTTTGAAGTTAAATGTCGTTGCTCATGTCGTAGATGTAATAACGTTGAGTTTGGTACAATTGAGTCACTTGAACGTCACATACATTCAAACGGGTATACCAAGGCTTTACAGGACATGGATTTATTATGTTGAACTGTTATTACATCCTGTGTGACAATAGCAGTCTAAGTTTTGAAAGCATTTTGTGTAAGTCAAGTTACTTGGTATTGAATATTGACGAGTGTTTGATATATGTTTGATTATATGTGTTTGATATTGATTGTTTGTATGTTTGAACTTGGTGTAATGTATTACAAGAAGTTCAAACATAAAGTTCAAAGATAAATTCAAACATAAGTTTGATAGTTGAAATTCGAATTTAAGGTAAATTCGAATTTGTCATTGAGGACAAATTCGAATGGGCCTTGGGCCCGATGCGAATTTGTCCTAGACAAACTCGAATCTGTCAGTATAACTAAGGGTTAATTCGATTAATTATGAGACTTTTGCAGACGTTGATTAGGGCAATTAGGAAAGGCGATCTCGAACTTGCAAGTTTTCAGAGAGTTGTTTCGGAGAGAATCATCGTGTAGGGGCGTTCTAAGTAGTTCGTCTATCACCGTGGTACTCTCCGTGTTTCAGTGTGTGTGATCTTACCGTCAAGCCGCTAACGAGGATTTCGCACTCGTTGGAAGGTGTCGCATCGAGATAGATCCGTAGTGTGAAGACCTTACAAGTCGTATCAGAGCCATTGGGTGTTCGTGGTGGTCTTCGTGTTCACTAGAAACATCTGTGGTTTCTTGACGTTTTGGACGGTTAAAATCACGTTTTTGGATTTATTTCGAGTTTATCAAGTAAGATATCATGAAAAAGTTCAAAAAAGTTCATCTTTTTGATCGATATGAAAGTTTTAAGGCCTAAAAACTTCGGTTTAATCTGAAAAGTTGAAAAATTCGAACTTTTAGCCGTTTTCGAACTTGCGGCGCTCGAGTTTATTAAGGGGGTATTAGGGTTTACTCAATTTTTGAGTTTGTCATAAAATACGCTCCTTTCGAAGTTCCTTAGGGTTTGATTCGAGTTTGGCCGATTCTACTTTGCTCAGAATTTCGAATTTAGTTTAAATTCGAAATAAGGAAATTCGACTTTAGTAGACCTTCGAATTTGCCATTATTTCGAATTTAGTTGGATTTTAAACTTAATTTCGAATTTAATTCCAAACAAATTTAAGATTAATTAGATTCGAATTTCCTGAAATGTAACATCTTGATGTTAAAATTTCTGTATTTGAGGTTTATTAGTTTAAAATTAATGTAATTTAAGTTGAATTACGGAAGTTGAATGTTATTTTAAGGAAATTAAAAAGTTTAAGAACTTTGAAATGATTATTATGAATTATAAAAGTTAGTGATGATAAAAACTAAGAATAAATCAGTATTTTATGGAATCGGATAAGTTGAGGAGTGAAATGTGCAAAATGATGAAAATGGGAATAAAAGGCTAAAAAGCCTTTCATTATCACCAACTACACACTCTCTCTAGAACTCACTCTCTCCCTCTCGACTTTCTCTCTCTACATTCTCTCTAGATTTACTCTCAAACCGACCGGCCGATTATCGAGTTCTATACGTCATCGGAAAGATCTCGAGGAGTACTACAACAATCTACGGTTGCATTCTTGATTTCGTACGAATTTGGGGTAAGAATCGACCCTTTTAAGCTTTTATATTTCGGTTTTGAAGATATGAATTCGAGTTTATCAATTTTTGTGTGAATTAAGCTAATTTGGCTTGAGTTTTAACTAGAATATGATAGAGTATGTGTAATAGAATCGAAACTAGGCTTAATACATGTCATATTCGTGATTTTAGACTTGGAAATGTATGATTTAAGCTGTAAATGATGAACAAATTCGAGAATGCCAAGAACAAAGTCGAAATGCATAAACAAACTCGAAATGGAGCTAAAATCGAATTGAATATTCGACTTTAACCCCTAAAGTCGAGACTGGGTTCGAATTTAACCCATAAATTCGAGAAGGGTTCGAATTTAACCCTTAAATTCGAAGATGAAATTCGAATTTAACCTCTAAATTCGAATTTGATGCCTAAAAATTGAAACCCACTCTCTAAACTCGAATATTTTGAATGAAACACATTGTCAACGCATAAAATAAATTCCAAGTGTTGGAAATTCGGATGGGGACCGGATTCGGATATGGCCCGAAGTTGGATTTGAATTTACTTGGATCCGAAACGGGGATCAAATATTGCAAAACTTATAAATTTGGTTATATGAAAATTAAACAAGATATTGACATGAGGTATTATTGCAATTGACTTACAGGTCCCTTGTGGTGTTGTTTAACCCACAGTGGGGTACTTTATGGATCCGGTTGAAATTCCGAAGAGAAATAATAATATTGGTTAAAGATTAATTACGCACCCATTGTGAGTACATTAGATTTCGCATGTTTGTATCTGTTTTATGTTAGCTTTGCCTGTTGAGACCTGTTGCTTCATTTATTGTTTGGAATTCTACTAACTTGCGTAGATTTAGATGCACATTCATACTTGTTGCATGTCTGTTCGATTGATGTGCGTCTAGTGATGGGCCGGTGGGTCGCATCAATTACTCCGATGTTACTGCGCTATATGACCTGGAGCTGATCCCTCCGAGGTTCTGGTAGGCAGTATGTCATCCCCGATCGTATGTTTGTCTCAGATGGTATGTTTTATGCCGAGCTTTGGGCTCGAAGGGGCTGCGGCTCTGGTTCCGTACTTGATGTACGAAGAGGGTATACGATGTTTGTCATCGGTGTTACTCTTGGGGCTTCATAAAGATTTATAAATGGCGTAATCTGTGTATTCACTAAGCATTCGCTTACCTCTCAATTGCGTTATTTTTACAGGAAAGGGAAAATCTGCGGCTGGACCTTCTAGCTAGGTCGTGTGCAAAGTTCTTGGAAGAATTCTACTACTCAATCGGTAATTATGTTGTGGGACTAATGCTATGATATGTTTGGGATGATTGTAATAAAAGTTTGAGTATGTAGACTTAGATTTGGTACCTTGTAGCACCGTAGGGTGTTTGACACTGTTACGTTACTTTATTTCTGTATTTTAATGCTTCCGCACTTAAACTAGGTTATCAGATCATTATGTTATTGTATGTTGGTGATTAATCCTGGGTGTCTAGTAATTGGTGGTTAATGTGGCAAGGGTGTCACATGAAATTCGAAAGAATTAACTCAAATTAATTTCGAATTAAATTACTTAAGTTTGAATTCAAAAATTTTGAAACAATGACAAGTCTTCAGAGGTTTATTGAGATGGATCACGAGGTCGGAAAAGCGAATTCACCACCTAAGTTGATGAAATTGGAAGATTACTATTGGTGGAAGGATAGGTTCGCCGACTTCGCAAGATTTAATGATATGTGGATGTGGATTTGTATAGACGAGGGATACATTCCACCAACGGCTGAGATTGAAGGACGACAAAAGATCGTGCCATATTCAAAGATGAAGGACGATGATAAAAAGCTTTCTGAAGTCGAGAACCGGGCATTCGCTATCATTAGAATGACATTACCTCAGGAGATCTTGCACACTTTCCGTAATCAGAAAACAGCAAAAGAGCTGTGGGATTCTTTGGAGAAACGGTGTGAAGGTAACCCGAGGGTCAAGAAGAATAGAATGGTGTAACATCCATACTTTTCAATTATTTGTAATTTACAATTTAAGGACTAAATTATTTTATTAATGAAATATTATATTAAGTTAAGCAAATTTTGATCATAATATCAATCAAATAAGAAAATATGAAGTTGAGGGGTATAATGTGCAAATAGGGAGAAATAACAAATAAAAAGGGGAAAAGCCTTTCATTTTCAAAACCCACTCTCTCTACTCTCTCTCTCTCTCTCTCTCTCTCTCTCTCTCTCTCTCTCTCTCTCTCTCTCTCTCTCTCTCTCTCTCTCTCTCTCTCTCTCTCGGCTCCAAATCAGGAACACAAGAAATCATCAAAATAAGGTGCAAAAAGTTGGATTCAAGTTGCAATTTAGGAACTATAACTGATACAAGAAACAATATGATGTAAGATTCATTCGAACTTGAGATTTATGGAGTTTTTGGTTTGGTTTTTACAAGAAGCGAATCATAAGATTATGATTCCAGATGTTAATGCATGTTATATTTTATGATGGATTAGTTAAAATCGAGTATTGACGATGTTACATACCAAATTTCAGAATCAGATTCAAAGTCTAAGTATGATTTTGAGATAAGTGTGCGTTTTAGTGTGTGTGTGTTCATCGATGCATGATGAAAAATGGACAAAAATGGGTTGATTTGGTATGTTAGTGTTATGATATAAGTTAAATGAGTACATATAAGTTCATATTTAAAACTTTAGTTACTTAAACATACAAAAATGGTCCAAATATAAAATCTGGAAAATGTTGGAAATTTACTAAGTATGAACTCGGACTGATGAACTCGGTTCGGACCATCCAGGTTCGGACCAGCATCCGAGTTCGGACCAATGTACCAATCCGGATCAGTACCACAATTCGGACCTGTCCCATTTCGGACCAACACCAATTTGGTCCTGTACATCCGAGTTCGGACCAAAGACTCAATTCAGACCCCAACCTACTTCGGACCTCAACCTACTTCGGACCTCCCACTTCGGACCATACTCCATTTCGGACCAGAGTTCAATTCGGAGCATTCGGATTTCGGACCATCCGAATTCGGATGTGGTCCGAATTCAATTCAAGTTTCATTTAATTTTTAGAAATTAAATTTTAAGCAATTACTGACATAACTTCACTATTAGACTTACTTTACAGATCGTTGTGGTGTTATCAAAACACACATTGATTCAGAGACACAATACACTGTACCAATCACTGTGAGTAATAGATTAGCATTCTAACATTTATTGTCTTTGCATTCACACGTTTACAATTTAATGGCATGTTCACATTGTTCATATACATCATTTGGCACTCATGATTGATTTGTTGTTATGATGCACACTCGTACTTGACATGTAACACACATGTAGCCAGCGTTCATTTGAAAGTGCATCTATTTACATCATGCTTGCACTGCATGATCATTACTTCACAATCTGATGCGACATGGACTAGGGCTGACAGCAGCCCACTGTCGGGGACTGATCATCCCACTCGTTATCCTGGTCAGGTTCGGCACATCCCCGATCAGCATTTGAACTGCCAACCCCATGCTTGCACTGCATGGTTTTCACATACTACGAGGCTTGCACTGCCTGTACACACATACATTGAGGCTTGCACTGCCTGTACACACATAATCAAGTGTCACGAGGACTTGGCCTCAAACTTAGATTATGATATTAGAATGGACTCCTAGGAAATGATCTGAACTAAGATAGGATTGACATGCACACGAGGATAAATAAAGGGTAACTATAAACACTCAGGACTTACAAATAATGTTCTAAATATAAGTTGTTATATTTCAGAACATGTCAGGAGACGATATGACTCCTCAACAGATGTTCCAGATGATGCAAGCTTTTATGGAACAAAACAATGAACTACAATCCAAAAGAATGGCTGAGCAGGCTCTGTCATTTGCCGACCAATTAAGGGCCAGAAATGAGGCCGAAGCGAAATGAAAGGCTCATAAAAGAAAGAATAAGGAGGAACAACAGGGAGAGCAAGGGGAAAGACAAGATGACTCTGGTTCTTCCAATAAGTCAAGGGGTTGTAGGTTTAAGGACTTCAAAAGTAACGGGGCTGTTACTTTTGATGGAACTGGATATGCTGTCACAGCACTGGAGTGGATCACCACCACGGAGAGAACTTTCAGAATCAGTGACTGTGCTGACAAGGACATGGTCCGGTTTGCAACTGCAATGTTTGCAAGAGATGCAGTCATGTGGTGGGATGCCATGACACATGTGTTAACGATGGAGGTAGTGTCACACATGTCCTGGAACGAGTTCAAGGAAGTATTCTCCCAGCAATACTGTCCTACTGATGAGAAGCGCCGTCTCGAGGCGAAGTTTCTGAACCTAACCCAGGGAACAAAGACGGTTACACAATATGCCGTCGAGTTCACTCGTTTAAGCCTGTTCGCACCACATCAAGTTGACACAGAAGAGAGAAAGATTGCTCGATTTGAGGCCGGATTAGACTATGAGATTTGCCGAACCATGAGTGGGGTTCGGTATACAACGTTTGCTGGTTTGTTAGAGGTTGCTCGAAATGTTGAGCAGATCGTCTTATTATCTGGGTATGTTATTGGTTCAACCGCCGCAACACCGACTCAACCGTCGCCGCCAAAAAGACATCGGGAGTCTGGATCCTCCCGATTCTCTCCTCAATATAATCAACAATCTTCATCACCAAAGAAGGGAAGGGCCTTTTCGGCCAGTTCGGAAATGAGAGACTGCAGACGATGCAGAAAAGCGCACTCTGGGGAGTGCAAGACTCAGGACATGTACTGTTTCTGCTGTGGGTAGAAAGGCCATCACTGGGAGCATTGTCCTCGGAAAGACGATGCATGCTACAACTGCCACAGACTTGGCCATTTTACAAGGGACTGCCCGAAACCCCCGCGATCAAAGCGTTTAGTAATCAACGACAAGCTTTTCTGCATCTTCCGCTGCTCGCAGGGATCAATCTCAAAGGGCTCCAATAAGGGCATTCCAAATAACAGCTGAAGAAGCAAAAGATGACCCGGAGGTGGTCACTGGTACGTATTTTGTAAATTCCATTCCTGCATGTATCTTGTTTGATTCCGAAGCCAATCGTTCGTTTGTCTCCACATCATTTGCTCGTCAATTCAATATGCCTACTTCAAAACTTCGATTTGTACTTGACATAGAGACTGCTAGCAACATGTTAGTTAAAGCAGATAAGGTATATAGGAATTGCACGTTACTTGTAGAAAATGTAGTGTTCAACATAGATCTAATTCCCATGGAGTTCGGGGAATTTGATGTTATAGTAGGCATGGACTGGTTGGTTCATAACGAGGCCCAGATTGTATGCAAGAAAAGAATGATTAAGATTACCACTCCTGAGGGCCGAGACATTTGTATGTATGGAAACAGACATAAAGGCGACTTATGCCTCATTTCAATTGCAAAAGCCCGATAGCATGTTGCCAAGGGTTGTTCAGCTTACTTAGCTACGCTGTCGATGCAAAGGCTAAAGTTCAATCTCCTTCAACTGTTCCCGTTGTTTCCGAGTTTCCAGATGTCTTTCCAGAAGATATCTCGGGATTGCCACCTGATCGTCAAGTGGAATTCCACATTGACCTCATTCCTGGAGCTACTCCAATAGGAAAGGCTCCATACCGTTTAGCCCCTGCTGAAATGCATGAAATGATGAAACAATTACAGGAGTTGCTCGATAAGGGTTTCACACGCCCACGTTCTTCTCCATGGGGCGCTCCTGTGTTGTTTGTTAAAAAGAAAGATGGCACATTACGTATGTTCATCGATTATCGTGAACTCAATAAAGTCACAATCAAGAACAAGTACTCGTTGCCCCGGATTGATGATCTCTTCGACCAGTTACAAGGCGCAAGCTACTTCTCGAAGATTGATCTTCGTTCGGGTTATCATCAACTAAAAGTCCACCAAGACGACATTCCAAAGACGGCTTTCAGAACTCGTTACGGACAATACAAGTTTCTGGTAATGGCATTCGGTCTTACAAATGCGCCGGCTGCTTTCATGGACCTCATTGAATCGAGTATGCCGGCCAATGCTCGACAAATCTGTCATCGTGTTCATCGATGACATTGTCATATATTCAAAGACCGAAGAGGATCATGCGGCACATTTGAGAGAATTACTAGAGTTGCTGCGCAAAGAGCGACTTTATGCCAAATTCTCGAAATGTGAATTCTGGTTGAGGCAGGTACGTCTCAACATTCGAAACAATTTCATGATCCTTATACTCAATCATAAACTCGTTGTTAACTTGTACCTCTTAAACAATCAATTCAGATCCAATTCTTGGGGCACGTGATATCTGGTGCTGAGATTGTTGTTGATCCTGCAAAGATCGAAGCTTTCCAGAACTGAGAATCACCCCGCAACACCTCAGAAATTTGTAGCTTTCTAGGATTGGCTGGTTATTACCGCCGATTCATCTAGGACTTCTCCAAAATAGCCGTTCCTCTTACCAAGTTGACTCGCAAAAATACAACTTTCTTTTGGAAAGAAGAACAAAAAGCGGCCTTTGATAATTTAAAGAAGTTACTAAGTGAAGCACCAGTATTAGCCCTGCCTGAAGGGAACGATGACTTTGTAGTCTACACAGGTGCATCAGGCATGTGTTTGGGTGCTGTTTTGATGCAAAGAGGAAATGTCATAGCATACGCTTCTAGACAGCTCAAACCACACGAGAAGGAATACTCTACTCATGACTTGGAGCTGACTGCTCTGACTTTCGCTCTCAAACTTTGGAGACACTATTTGTACGGAACCCAGTGTCAGCTCTACACCGATCACAAAAGTTTGAAGTATATATTCAGTCAGAAGGACTTGAATATGAGGCAGAGAAGGTCAATGGAGCTGATCAAAGACTACGATTGTGAGATTCTATACCATCCGGGGAAAGCCAACGTAGTGGCTGATGCCCTAAGTAGGAAAGCATACTGCAAGGCATACTGTTATGCCTTGACTTCCACAATACTGACATCAACAATCATAGATGATGTAAGAGCTGCTTAACTTCAGGCTCTAAAAGAAGAAAATATCAGGAACGAGGATGTCAGAATTCAGTTGCCATTAATGCAAGACGATGGAACTGGACTCAAAGGTGTGTACGGCAGAGTTTGGGTTCCTACGTTCGGGAACATGCGAGAAGTAATTCTTGAAGAAGCTCACCAATCTAAGTTCTCAATTCATCCTGGTAGCACAAAGATGTACAACGACCTCAAAGCTGATTTTTGGTGGCCAGGGTTGAAAAGAGACGTTGGTCAAATTGTGGAGAAGTGCAGAACGTGCAGATTTGGTCAAAGCAGAACACCAGTAACCCTATGGTAGTATGCAACCTCTTCCCATCCCACAATGGAAGTGGGACCATATTACTAAGGATTTTTGGGTCATTGTTGACCGGTTGACAAAATCTGCTCACTTCATTCCCATCTGAGAAACATATTCATTGGACCGTCTTGCCCAGATCTACTTGAACGAAATTGTCATTAGGCATGGTGTGTCTAAGTCTATTGTCTCTGACCGAGATAGTAGATTCACTTCCAACATCTGGGCTGCTCTGCAAAATGGTCTTGGTACTCGTATCGCAATGAGTACTACTTATAGACCTCAATCTGATGGGCAGAGTGAAAGGACGATCTTAAATCTGGTAGACATGCTCAGAGCCTGTGTCAAGGATTTGGGTGGTAACTGGGACGATCACCTCCCATTGGTTGAATTCTCCTACAACAACAGTTATCATTCCACAATCAAAATGGCACCATTCGAGTTCCTGTATGGCAGAAAGTGTAGGACTCCAACTTCTTGGAGAGAAACAGAAGAAACTCCAATAGCTGGTCCTACCTTATTGCAAGAAAGCAACGAAAAGATCCATCTCATTCGACAGTACATGAAAACGGCGCAAGATCGACAAAAGAATTACCACGATCGCCGTCATAAAGCGATAGAGTTTCAATTATTTGTAATTTACAAATTAAGGACTAAATTATTGTATTAATGAAATATTATATTAAGTTAAGCAAATTTTGATCATAATATTAGTCAAATAATAAAATACGAAGTTGAGGGGTATAATATGCAAATAGGGAGAAATAACAAATAAAAAGGGGAAAAACCTTTCATTTTCAAAACCCACTCTCTCTCTACTCTCTCTCTCTAACCGTACTCTATCTCTCTCTCTCTCTCTCTCTCTCTCTCTCTCTCTCTCTCTCTCTCTCTCTCGGATCCAAATCAAGAACACAAGAAATCATCAAAATAAGGTGCAAAAAGATGGATTCAAGTTGCAATTTAGGAACTATAACTGCTACAACAAACAATTTGAGGTAAGATTCATTCAAACTTGAGTTCTTGGTTTGGTTTTTTCAGGAACCAAATCATAAGATTATGAATCCAGATGTTAATGCATGTTATATTTTAGGATGGATTAGTTAAAATCGAGTATTGATGATGTTAGATACCAAATTTCAGAATCAGATTTGAAGTCTAAGTATGATTTTGAGATAAGTGTGTGTTTTAGTGTGTGTGTTCATCCATGCATGATGAAAAATGGACAAAAATGGGTTGATTTGGTATGTTAGTGTTATGATATAAGTTAAATGAGTACATATAAGTTCATATTTACAACTTTAGTTACTGAAACATACAAAAATGGTCCAAATATAATTTCTGGAAAATGTTGGAAATTTACTAGGTATGAACTCGGACTTATGAACTCGGTTCGGACCATCCAGGTTCGGACCAGCATCCGAGTTCGGACCAATGTACCAATCTGGATCAGTACCACAATTCGGACCTATCCCATTTCGGACCAACACCAATTCGGTCCTGTACATCCGAGTTCGGACCAAAGACTCACTTCGGACCCCAACCTACTTCGGACGACCCACTTCGGACCATACTCCATTTCGGACCAGAGCCCAATTCGGACCATCCAAATTCGGATGTGGTCCGAATTCTAATTCAAGTTTCATTTAATTTTTAGAAATTAAGTTTTAAGCAATTACTGACATAACTTCACTATTACACTTAATTTACAGATCATTGTGGTGTTATCAAAACACACATTGATTCAGAGACACGATACACTGTACCAATCACTATGAGTAATAGATTATCATTCCAACATTTATTGTCTTTGCCTTCACATGTTTACAATTCAATGGCATGTTCACATTGTTCATATACATCATTTGGCACTCATGATTGATTTGTTGTTATGATGCACACTCGTACTTGACATGTAACACACATGTAGCCAGCGTTCATTTGAAAGTGCATCTAATTACATCATGCTTGCACTGCACGATCATTACTTCACAATCTGATGCGACCTGGACTAGGGCTGACAGCAGGCCACTGTCGGGGACTGATCCTCCCACTCGTTATCCTGGTCAGGTTCGGCACATCCCCGATCAGCATTTGAACTGCCAACCCCATGCTTGCACTGCATGGTTTTCACATACTACGAGGCTTGCACTGCCTGTACACACATACATTGGGGCTTACACTGCCCATGGTTACGCAATGCTTGTAAAGAAATATTTGTTGTTTGCATAATCTGTTATCTCACTAAGCAAATTAGCTTATTGTTGACTCACAATGTTTTCAAGCAAAGGTGTAGCTGGACCATCTACTTAAGAAATTCATTTGACATCTCGGTGTCCTAGAAGCTACTTTGGTAGATGGACGATATAGCTTTGGGGCTAGGATTACTTGACTTTAAAACAATCATGATGTTGTAATAGTTAGACTTTATCACTTTAGACACTTATATTTATTGCTTTAGTGTGGAACTGCCTAAATCTAATTTAAGTATTCAATTTTAATTATCATGTTATACATTGGGTCGTTTGTTGATCCTGGTGATTCTAATTATACTATCAAAACTTGAGGTCGTCGCAAATGGAAATGCTCAAGCAGCAGTTCGCGATCCTCATAGCCTTGAAGAACGAAAAGCTGGATGAGACAATAACCAGATTCTATCATTTGCTAACTGAGATAGACAGCCACGATGTGGAGTATAGTGAGACAGAGAAGATTATAAAAATTCTGGATGCTTTACCTGCCAAATGGGAGATGTATGTGGCGCTAATAAAACATGATGAAGACAAGTTCTATACTCTTACTCTAGACAGTGTAATAGGAACACGTAGGGCCTATCTCTTTGAATTGCTGAAGAAGGAAAGGGATTATGAACAAGTACAGGATCCGGACATGTACTTTGGGAAGTCCAAATCTTCAAGGGCAACTGATGTGAAGACGTCTACAGCATTCTTTTCGGGTGAGACATCGACACCGGTTGAATCAGAAGACTCAGTGAGTCGGGCTTTCTTAGGGTTTACTAGACCAGAAGAAAAGCAAACTCAGGCTACATGTACATCTACATCTCAAGGGTACTCAAGGATGCCTATGAGCGCAAAATCAGCTGAAGACCATCTGAATCTGTTGGCTTCATTTGTGGCCGCCTACAGCAATTGCGTTCAAGGCAAAATCAACGATCCTGCGCTTTGGGATGAGGATTACGATCAGGTAGATCATGATGACTTAGAGGATATAGATCTGCAATGGCAACTGGCCATGGTAACTAAGAGAGTTAAAAGGTTCATCAAGAGGACGGGCTGAAAACTCAACGTTAGTAACAATAAGATTGAGTTTGATTAGTCCAAGGTTAAGTGTTACAACTGCCAAGGGTTAGGACACTTTGCTAGAGAGTGTCAGAGACCGAAAGTAGAAAACTACCAGAACCAATACCAAAATCAATCTCAAGGGAGATATCTGCCAGGTAGTTCAACCAGTCAGGCGAATATAGCTGGTTTGTTATCCAATGTCACATCAGACAGACAACTAGATGGAACTTATGACTGGAGTACACATCCAGAGTCGAATGCTAGAGCCTTTATGGTTGTTGTAACCGAGACTGGAAATGAAGGAGCAGAGGAAAAGACAGGGGACATCAATCAGAATGAAAGCAGTCCGATGTTGGTAGAAAAGTAAGAAGATCAGACGATTCTGGAGTTCGCCGCACAGATGGCCAACGTGGAATCAGATCATGCCAAGGTAATTCTGAACTTCTCTATTTTCCGTGATTTATGTGCTTTATGTGCTACATCTAACGATAGGTTAAATTTAGTATTGGAATCACATCAAACTATATCTGCTCTAAATGAATCATTAAAATCAGACAACGCTAGCTTATTAGATATCAAGGAAGACCATAGAAATAAGCTTAAGGCAGATGGACAAGATGTCATAGTTCTAAAAGACAAGCTGAGCGAACAGTGTGTTAGATTAGAACTGATGTATGAACATGTTGAGGCATTGACAAAAGAGCTTAAAACCAAAGAAATAGAGCTAGCTGAATCTAAGGTAAAGGTAGCTGAGGTAAACAGTAAACTTGAAAAGTTTAGGAACTCATCACTCAACCTACGGAAGATCTTAGATGCACAGCGTTAGTCTCAGAAGCCTGTAGGTCTAGGGTATCATGAGAGTCCTCCACCTTTCAATGATAATTATGTACCTCAACCTTAGGAGAAAACTGAAAAATCAGTTGAATCAGAGGAAATACCTGAACCTGTGTCTGAAATTGCTATAGATAATGAAACTAAGGTGACTAGTAATAATGTTAAGATTAAGAATGTCAAATTTGTGCCATCCTCTAGTGATAAGCCTGTAGGACAACACAAATTTGACTTTAATGATCAGGAGGAGGAACCAGTCACTATAGCTGAAACGAAAGAACCAGACACTAGTGAGACACCTAAGTCAAAGGGCACACATAAAAAGTCGATTGACAAAATGTCTTGCTTTAGACGTCAAGAAAGAGCGCATGATGCTTCTAGTTGTCCACATAGGAAAGTAGATTCTACACCTAAAACTGGAAAGCCGGAACAACATAAGTCTTCTACAAGTGTTGCAAGCACAAGTAGTTCTCATAATACCGAGAAAACTGTGCAAGCCGCACCAAACTCTGCTGTGAAACAAACACCTGTGTCAGATCGACCCAAAGAAGTGATTAGGACTAATTCACCAAATAGAGTCACTAATCAATCTAGGTCAGGACCGCAACAGAATTATAGGAGTACTACACCTAGCAGAGCTTACACTCCGGTTAGGTCCCACACTCCTGTAAGACATCAAACACCATGTAGAGCTCAGGGATATCAATCGGAATTGTCTTATAATCGAAACTATTCAAGAGCTCCACAGCAAATGACTACACAAAGGCCGAGAGTGAACTTAAATCACTCTGCACCACAACAGGCTCTAAATCAAAAACCCAAGTCACCTGAATAGAGAGATGGGTATTTGAAAGAGTTCAAGTATGTGGACGAGAATGGTATTACCAAGTCAGTTATGGCGTGGGTTCCGCTTGATAAATAACCTATTTTCTTTCATGTGCAGGAGATAACTACAGGTCCAAACAATAAGTGGTTCGTCGACAGTGGTTGCTCCAGGCACATGACAGGGGAAAGAAGTCTACTCGCAGACTTCAAGGGAGGGAATAGGGGATTTGTATCGTTCGCTGGAAATAAGGGAGGAAATATCACCGGTACCGGAGTGGTCACTAATGGGAATATCAAAGTGGATCAAGTTTATCACGTTGATAAACTGGTTCACAATCTCATTAGTGTATCTCAAATCTGTGATAAGAAGAACTCAGTACTTTTCACTGATACTGAGGCGTTAGTGCTGAAACCGGGATTCAAATGTTCTGAAGAATGGATACTGATGAGGGCTCCAAGGAAGAATGACCTGTACATGCTCGACATGAACAAGCCGAACTCTTCTATGGGACCAATTTTTCTACTATCAAAAGCTTCAGAGACTGAATCGGTTTTATGGCACAGACGCATGGCACACTTGCACATAAGGAATATGAACTACATTACGAAAAATAGATTGGTGCAAGGTGTTCCCATGAAGAGTTTTCAGTTCGAGGACAAGTGTCTACCGTGCAAGAAAGGAAAACAACACAAGAAGGCACACAAGTCCAAAACTCAGAACTCAATAGCTGCCACGTTCGATTAGTTGCATATGGACTTGTTCGGGCCAATCAACAAAAGGAGCATCGGTGGTAGTTGGTATTGTTTGGTTATTACTGATGATTACTCACGTTTTTCTTGGGTTTTCTTTTTAGGTACAAAGGATGAGACTGCTGTAAAGCTCATCGGGTTCTTAGACCAAGTGGAAAACTCTTACGGAACGAGGGTTAAGCATATCAGAAGTGATAACGGAACAGAATTCAAAAACACAATTATTAGTGTATATTGCCTATCAAAAGGCATAGTGCATAAATTTAGTGCACCTTATGAGCCACAACAAAATGGGGTGGCCGAACGGAAAACAGGATTTTGATTGAGGCTGCAAGGACCATGCTGGATTCAAAGCTTCCTACCATGTTTTGGGGGGAGGCAGTGAATACCGTGTGCCATGTTCTAAACTGGGTCCTTACTGTCAAATCATTGAACAAAACCTGTTATGAAGTTTTGAATAAAAGGCCACCAAATTTAACTGGTTTCGAACCGTTTGGGGTACCATGTACGTTAATGAAAACAAAACATCAACCAAAATTTGGTGAAAAGGCTGACGAATGTTATTTCCTAGGTTATGTGCCTAATTCACCAAATAAAAGGGTTTTTAATAAATCAAATGGTACTGTAGAGATTGTGTATAACATTGATGTCACAAGTTATACACATGAACCCCAAACTGGTCCGGAATGGATATTTGATTATGACAAATTGTTTGAGTCATTTAACATTCCTTTGGATGGAAATGCAGGTACAATCGAACAGGACTTGTCGTCATTAAACTTGAATGACGAGGGTCAAAGTTTTTCGAGGACCACCTTTCCATCAACATCCGAGCCTACATCAACTGAAGATAGATCTCCAGAAGAAAATGATTCTGAAATGCCTACAAACGAAAATCAGAAAACAAGTTCTAACTCTGAAGACAGTGTCCATGAGGAGGAAAATGTGGAGTCTGAAGTCGTTCCCCCGTTAGGAGAGATCAGATCAAATTTGGGAGAAAGTCTTAGAGTTGACGAATCATCCTATTGAGAGTATCATAGGAAATCCTAATGCTGGTGTGAGGAGTAGGAGTAGTTTAAATACAACACAGTGTTGTTGTCAATGATCAATGACTCCGACGCCTTTCATACTTGCCTCTACTCATGTTTCATCTCGCAAGTAGAGCCGAAAAATGTGCAAATGGCACTGAAAGCCAACTCTTGGGTTGAAGCGATGCAGGAAGAACTGTCACAGTTAAGGAAACTTGAAGTGCGGGTGTTAGTTCCGTTACCTCGACGAGAAGTTTCCATAGGAACCAAATGGGTTTTTAAGTGCAAGAGAGATGATTTGGGTATAGTCACTCGCAACAAAGCAAGGCTGGTGGTAAAGGGTTTCAACCAAGAGGAAGGAATCGATTACAATGAAGTGTTTGCGCCAGTGGCAAGGCTTGAAGCAATCCGTTTGTTTCTAGCTTTTGCTTCCTTCAAAGGTTTTAAAGTTTATCAGAAGAGCAAATGTGCACAGACTTTGAAAAGGTGATGAAGTCTAAGTTTGAGATGAGTGCGATGGGTGGTTAAACTTCTTTCTGGGTTTGCAAGCCGAACAGAGGAAGGAGGGCATGTTAATTCATCAGACGAAGTATGTCTACGACATTCTAGAGCGATTCGGGATGGAAGGAACCAAGCTGACAGCTCACTTCAGCACGCCGATTCAAGTGAATCATAATCTCGGACCGGGTACAGAAAGTGATACTGATGTGGATCCGACGTTATATCGGGCCATGATTGGGTCACTCATGTATTTAACTGCTTCTAGACCTGACATAATGTTTGCTGTATGTATTTGTGCTAGGTTTCAAGCTAATCCAAAGGAGATGCACATGAAAGCTGTGAAGCGGATTCTGAGATACCTCAAGTCGAAACCGAAGTTGGGACTTTGGTATCATGCTGAGGGTGATCTGGAATTGGAGGCTTTCACAGATTCAGACTATGGAGGATGCAGCTTGAATCGCAAGTCAACAACTGGAGGTTGTCAGTTCCTTGGAGGGAGGCTCGTTTCCTGGCAATGCAAGAAACAGACTTCGGTAGCCGTGTCAACGTGCGAGGCCAAATATGTTGCTGCGGGTAGTTGCTGTTTACAGGTTCTACGGATACAACAACAATTGCGGGATTACAGTTTGACTTATACTCATACTCCTATTAGGATAGATAACCAGTCAACTATTATAATAACCAATAATCTAGTTAAACACAGTAAAACCAAGCACATAGACATAAGACAGCACTTTATACGTGATTGTGCTGAAAAGAACTTAATTAAGCTGGTAAAAGTTGCAACGGATAATAATAATGCTGATTTATTTACCAAAGCTTTTGATAAGTCACGTTTTGAGTATTTAGTTCAACTAAACGGAATGCGTAATCCAGAGTAAATTGACCTTAGTAGAGTTTATTTCTTTTTATAGCAGTAGAATTTCTTTCTTTTTATAGTAAGTTTAGTAGCTAAGTAGAAATTCTTTCCTTTTATAGTAAGTTAGTAGGTTAGTTTATTTTCTTACTCTTATTTATGAAAAACAAAAGAAAAAAAGAGAGAAAACCATAAAAAGTTTAAAAAAAAAGAGAATATCAGAAAATGAGTTAAGTCTTAGATACATAGGTTCAAAGTGACGAAAATTAGCACGTTAATACAAGCTCTAAGTGTTAAGCTTTCACACATAATGCACCTAAAATTCTAAGTGTTATACACTATCTACTTTGATATGTTGGTAGGCATAATACATAAAGGGAGTCTCAAGGCTAATGAAATATTCAAGAAAAAGTCAAACGTGTCACTAACTTAGATGTATGACCAAATGGTCTTATTTTTTATGTTAGAGACATACAGACATTGCTTCTAAATGAGGTATGCAAACTTTCTGGGGGATGTATAGCAATATTAGATACATCTTAAAGAAAAGAAAAGTATAGAAAATCATGATACTGTGTTGAGAGTCAAAACAAGTAACTCTGTTGTCCGTAAGTACAGACCTGTTGCCTCTGGTTTGACTCGAGTTAGCAAGATAAGTTGCTTTGTTGTACGTCGGTACAGACCTGTCACCGCTGTCTTGCAAGCTTTAAAATAAACTTTAAGACAAACTAAGACACTCTGTTTTATGTAAATACAGAACTGTGTCCGACGTTTGCCTTTTAAAGAAAGTTTGCAATACCGAAAAGTTATTATCATTGTGTGTATGCCTTGATCATAAAAGTATGTCTAAGTATGAGTCACGTAAGGTAATTTCTTGATAAATAAATACGCCAAGGGATATTCCAAAGTGTAACATGTTTAAAGGGAAAATAATACCAGCAATCGTCTAGAAATGTATGTAACGACAAACAACCAAAGGAATCAAAAATTCCTAAGTGTGAAAGGAAGATACTGAAAGTGCGTCTTTGACACCGCTATCTGATTGAACCTTTCTTTGACTATTCTCGCTAAAAACATTCGGTTAGTGTTAAGTATAGGATGTAAATTTTAAAAATATTGTAGATTAGTTTAAGTTTAAATTTTGTTCAAAATTTTATTTTATTTTATCTTATTTTATTTTATTTTATTTTATTTTACTTTATTTTATTTTTTATTTTATCTTATTTAGTGTAAATAAATTGTGCATAGTTTGTTCCGTTACACGAAAAAGTTGGAAAAGTTGAAAGAGTTGAATTTTATTCAAAGATTTTCAAAATTGTCAGTTAAATTCGATATTAAGACAAAGTCGAATGTTTCATTCGAAATTGTCAGTAAAGTCGAATTTGATGACAAATTCGAAGATGGTTAGTATATATAGATCAATAGTGACTCATTTATGTCACCTACCTTCGAGTTTACTACTTCGAATTTATATTGTGTGCGACTTCGAGTTTATCGTATTCGAGTTTTTCACCTATTCATCGAAGTTTTGTACTTTGTGTTCGATACTATAGCCAAATATAGGTATATTGAGCCAAAATCGACTAGATTTGAGGTTTTAAGGGTTTTGAACTTTGTGATTCAAATCACAAAGTTTAACTGGTGAAACTTCGAATAAGTGGCAAATATCTTCAATTAGAACCTATTAGGACTAGTGAAAGTAATTTTCTAAGTCTAAAATGGTTTAAATCTTGGATTTGTGTTTTGAAAGTGCCGACTTCGAGTTTGTTCATATGCTTCGAATTTGTCCCTAAATTCGAACATGTCATTAAACTCGAATTAAGGTTAAATTCGAACATGCCATTCGAGTTTGCTATTAAAATCGAAATGTTTGAATAATTTTTACGTCATACTTGTAGAAATTCCTATGTGTTAGATTTTGAACTTACATAAGTTCAAAATAAAACAAATTTGAATTTAAACAAGTTTCATTTTTATTTTGTCCCTTCTAATATACTATATACTTTAATGTGCAGATATAGGGGAAAGAGCTTTTATTCAAAAGCATAATATGGTCGTGTCACCGGATCATGAGCTTCCTGAAGCTCAGGCGTTTCGCCAGATGGTAGACTTGTTGGCTAATTCAAGGGTGTCGTATGCCCTTTCTCACAATGTGCAGATCGTGCTGCCTTATGTTAGACAATTTTGGGATCATCTGCAAGTTGATTGCATAGTTACTCCGACTGTGTTGAGGACAAGGATCGCTGGACAACCCCTTGTATTCTCTGCCGATATGTTGCGTAGGGTGTTGCAGCTGGGATCAGTCGAACAAGAAGCTGGGCCTATTGACTTTCCTTTGGAAGTAAGGCAAGCAGCATTTTTGAGGATGGGATATGGCCTTGATGTAGCTAAGGCATCTTACATAAAGAGTGGTCTAATAGGGCAATGGAGGTATCTTGCACATGTCTTTATGGTGTGCTTTGCTCCAAAGAAGGCCAGATTTGACTATATCGTGTCAAAGATGCAATCGGCGATGATAGCATTTGTTTATAACAAGCAGTTCAGCTACTCCGAGATGTTCTTTATGGAGTTTGTTCACCAAATAACAGCTCAAGCAAGAGAAAGTTTTCTGATGTATCCGAGGTTTGTTATGATGCTGATCAGACATTCAGTTACAAGAAATTCAGAGTGTCGCTGTAATCGATAAGCAAATTTTTGCTGATTGTCAAGCGCACAATGCCCGTAGGGGTGAAGTGGTTGGACCACTGGATGCACCACTTTTTGGTGCTGTGGTAAATCCAGATTTTGAAGCCCCCGAAGGTGCGAATTGGGGTGGGGTAGTACAAGTTCAGCCACAGCAGCCGCAACAACAACAGTAAAGGCCTCCACAACAACCAAGAAGGAGGCAGAGAGCTCAAGTAAGACAGACTCAGGCTTCAAGGCCTTCAACAAGCAGGGTGCAGGAGTCAGTGGAAGTAGGTCCTTCATTTGATGCTGCGGGTCCGTCGGGAGTAGCCCCCGAAATAGATCCACGAGTAGAAACTCTGGAAGAAATTTGGGCTCAGGGGACTGAGGCCCAAGAAGAGATTACTACTGAGCTTATTTGTGATTTTCTGGAGCCTCCAGCTAATCCTGATGACCTTATGCGAGAAATTGATGATTATCAGCCTGAGGTAGAGGGTCAGGCAGTGACCACCTCTGAGTTGTCATCAGAGGAAGTTGAGGAGATCGAGGTTGAGGCACCAGCAGAAGAGACAGAAGATCCGGCTGTCATAATAGGCAGATATGGATTCAGAATAGTGGTTCTTGATCGAGAGGCAGAAAAGAAGAGAGCATCTAGAGATTCTGATGAAGATGACTCTGATTTTGAGACTGAAGATACTGCTCCTTTGGTGCCTAGGCAAAGGGCCAAAAGGCATAGGTTTATGCAAGGAGCTTCATCTGCTTCTGTTTCAGAGCCTGGAATTCCATCCGCTCAACCATCCGCTCAGCCATCCGTTCAACCATCTATCCACCACCACCAATCACTCCGTCACCTATCACATCAATTCCATCCACTTCATCCACCTTCACAGACAACCAATGGTTTTCAGAGCTCCGAAGCAAAGTGGATTTCCAGAAAGTCCAAATCTTCCAACTTACAAAAGCTGTCGGCGAGCTTCAAGCGCATAACGCAAAAATTGATAAAGAAAATCTTGAATTGAAGACATTCGTGGCCGATCAAGCTGCAGAGCTCAAAACTATGAGGTCCCTCATCGAGCAATTAATGACAAATCTAAAGGTTCAGGGGGAGACCAGTTGCAGAGATTTTGAAGAGTTGAGAAGAGAATACGAAGACGGCAATGATCCCGATGCACAAAAAGATAGTGAGCCAGTAGATTTTTCTTCTGCTCAGCATGCTGAAGTTCAGGGGGAGCCGAGTCAGTCAGGAGCTGAAGGAAGTGAGCCTAGTTCCTCAAAGACCTTTGAGAGCGTAATGATAGACGCTCTGATGGATATTGAGGAAGAAGAGATAGAGTTTGATTTTGAGGATGAGATTGAAGAGTTGGAGGAAGGAGAATTTGTGCCGGAGGACATAGGTGATTGGAGATCAGATGATGAAGTGATAGAAGATGAAGACGACAATGTCGATGAAGTGATTGTAAACTCACAGCCTATCACTGAGGTATATGTCCAAGACAATCACAATGTGTGTCAGGATTTGAACTTAACTACCTAAGATTAACTGATTTGAATTGATCAGAGTGTAAACCAATAACCTTGTATTAAATCAAAGTCTAATTAAGAAGTGTGCGGAATAACACTTAATTATTTTGATAAAAGCTTTCAGAATGCATAACAAAAAACATAAGGAATAAACAAAATTGCTTGTATTACTGAATCAGAATGATTACAATCACCTCTAATCTATTTGATTAGACGAAGAACACAAACTGTTCTTAGGGTTTTACAACCTTAGAGGCTTATGAAAACTTAAACAAAAAGCAATTACAACCTTGAATATGTAGAAACTTCTAATACACTAGAATAACCTATTCTATGTATTTATAATGCTTTCTGATTTGTTTCCTTGAAGGACTCTGACTTCTCTGATAGTAGATATGCTGGAATCTTCATGTAAATATCTTTTCCTGAATATCAGCACTTTCTGTTTATGAAACCGTTGAGCAGCTTGAATCTCTTAGCAGCTTGAGCAGGACAGCTTGAGTAAAATTACTCTGGCAGCATGAACTTTTACACTAGCAGCTCGAGTTTCTTCAACTAACAGCATGAACTTTGTACTTACATAGAAAAACTACTAACAGTCTGAGAAGTCTAACTAACAGTTTGAACTACTTAGAATATTTCCCAACAATCTCCCCCTAAGTTAAATTCTTTACACAAGACTTTAAGTTCTATACAAATAAGGAAATAAAATAAGTAAACTGTTATTTACAAACCAAGGCTTTCAAAAACTTACAACTGTGCAAGTTTCTGATTGACAGCCTTCAAAAATTCTCTCTTCAAATCCTCTCTATCACAATATATTCTTACTGACCTCATTTGAAGTAGCATAGCCTTTGGAAGATCATAGAATTCAAAATTGAAGAATATGCAGGATCCATTTGCAAACCTGATTCTGTAAGTCTTTGATTTGACAAACAGATCAACTTGTACAATTTTCATCTCCTTGGCATCTTCTATATCCTTTCTTATTGACTCAGGATCAAAAATGCTCTACAAATCTTTAATAGCTTGTTTTACTTGTGGGAGGGAAGATCTGACTTGAGTGGTAGTCCCAACATGATACATCCTTGTAAGCTCATCTCTTGTCATTCCTTGAGCCATATGCATTATGCTTTTATACTCTTCCTCAGGACCAGTTTCTCTTCTTACTACAAAATGATATCTTAAGTCAATGTTATCCATTGGCTTAGCAAACCAGTAAGTAATAAGAGGTTTTAAGAAATCATGCTGGTCGAGGGACTTCTCTATCTCCATCACTTGTTGCAGCTGATGTTTAAACAGCACCCTTTTGACCTGATCAAGCTTTGCTTGTGAGATTGACTCTGGTTGAGGAATAGGAGCAACAGCTTGAACAGAAGGAGCAGGATCACCGGCAGCAGGTTGAACTGAATCTTTTGATCTTTGGACTTCCTGGGAGACTTTGGCTACCTTACGTTTTTCCATTTCCTTGTCATGGATATCTTGCAGCCTTTCTGTGCTCATGGACTGAGCCATCTTCTTTGGGATACCAGCTGCAAAGGCAAAATTTATCAGAAATCTTCTATGCTCAGCCTTTGAGTGCCCTGTTGGCATCTTCCTTTTCCTTTCACCTTGCTTGACCACAAACCCTCTTAGGTAGTGTCCTAAGGTTTCATCATCTTGCATTGGGGCATGGGTTTGCTGGTCTGAAGCCTGATCTTGTTCTTCTGCTAACTTTCTGGCAATCTCAGCATCAAAGGCAATCTGGGCTTCTTTGGTAGAAAACTTATGCTTTAGAGACTCAATAAGAATACCCTTGCCCTTATCTTTTGTAGCAGAAGATGTAGCTTGGACTGAACTGATGGGAGCTTGAATTCCTTCTCTTATGACAACTCTAGTTGCTTTTGTAGAAGCAGCTTGAGTTTCTAGGCTAACAGCTTGAGAAGCTGTTGGGACTGTTAGCCTAGATTCTTGGACTGTTGGAGCTGCTTGGACTGATTCTGTTGGAGCTGCTTGGACTGATTTTGTTGGAGCTGCTTGGACTGATTTAGGGATCTCCTGAGTCTCCCCCTTTTTGGAAGCATTGGTTTGGTCAGGAGGACCTACAACCTTTGCCACTTGGGTTTGAATCATACGCTCTAATTGAATGATCTTATTCCCACATAGGGTAAACCCTTTATGGAGATAATCCATTCTTTGATTTTGAGCAACTTCTGCCTGCCTGAGTGCAATTATTTGTGCCCCCTGTGCAGCAATGATGGATTGATGATATTCCAACATTGCTACAACAGGTTGCAGCTTAGGATCCGTTAATAGCATGAGTTGCAGACTAGCCTCAAGATCAGCAAACGAATGTGGTGCCTGTGATCTATCACTGGCATGAATACCAGAAGTACTAGCCTCTGGGCCCCTCTGTTCTTGGTACTGGGGACTTCCAGATGGTGCTTGCACACCTTCTGTTTCCATGGGTGTGGTATTAGTGATGTTGGCACTGTCCTGTGCCTCTTGTGCAGAGACAACAGTAGTGTCAGCCACAAAACCCATATGGACCATCTCTGGTGAGATGTCCACCTCCTGAATGAGGTTGGGAGTGTCTTCAATTGGTGCCCTTTGGGTATTCTGTGCAGAAGTGTCCTCCTACACAGGGTTATTTGGCTCTTGTATGAGGACTGAGGAGGAAGGAGCTCCTGGTCCTCTTTTCCTTTTGTACAGTTTGAGTGGGGATGTGGGCAGAGCAACAGGAACAGAAGGCATTTGTGTATCTTGAGGAGTGGGTAGGGGTCCTGGGGGTGAAGCAGTAATGTTTGGCTGAGCCTGCTCAGGACCCTCTCCTCTGTTTCTTGGAATGATGCCCATCATTGCAGAACGCAATGGGACATCTACACTCAAAAAATTGGCACTTGGCTTTAGAAGCCTTCTGATAGAAGATAGTGAGTGCCTATGGGAAACATGTATCCTCTTATGTATATGAAAAGTTGTGCAAGTTTTTGCAATTATTTCTGCTAAAAATCTAGGATACATCAAAAATTTTCCATTCTTTAGGGAATGATGCCTTAACATCCCCTGGAAAATCATATTTGAAAAATTGAACTGTTGGCCTGTTGAAAAGCACACAAATGCAGTGGCAATGTTTGATGAAAATTCTGACCAACCAGTTCTTTTAGGGCTAATACACTGCTGAATGATGTGCACAAGATATTTCCATTTAGGTGAAAAGTGTGCTTTAAAGAAAGTAAAAGAATCAGCAGGGCCCCTATATCCAATATTATAAAGACCAGAATGTCAAGGCTACTTAGCGTGCCCTACATGTAATGTGACATTCCATCTACTTGTGTGTTAGGGAAAACCGTATATCTTGGTCATAAAAGATTCCTTCCAAAAAACCATAAATAGAGGAAGGACAAGAAGTTCAATGGTAAGGTAGAAACCGGAAGTCGTCCTAGAATTTTGACGAAGCAGACATCTTAGAACAACTTAGTAATTTGGCCTTTCGTACGCCAAGGAAACATCCTAGTTATGGGGGTAGTAAGGCATCAAAGGGAAAACGTGAACCAAACGAATTGAATTGGAGTAAATGATCGATTTTCATCTACTTGAGTATTGGTCTTCTATTCAACTAAAGCACAATTTGGATGTCATGCATATCAAAAAAAAATTTGTGAGAGTCTGTTGGGTACTTTGTTAATGAATGACAAATCCAAAGACACTATCAATGCTAGAAGAGACTTGGAAACATTGATGATTCGAAATGACTTGTGGCTCAAAAAAGAGAACGATAAGCTTTTAAAGCCAAATTCTAAGTTCTCTTTCAGACATGAACACACAAAGTTGTTTTTTAAATTCATTAAGGAAGTTAAACTACCTGATGGCTTTGGATCAGACGTTTATCGGGAAGTCACTGATAAGGAGGACAACATAACGGGCATGAAGTCTCATGACTATCATATAATGATGCAACGCCTAATGCCGCTAGGAGTTCGAGGGTACTTGGACCCAACTACTTCGACACCAATAATCGAACTCTTCTTATTTTTTAAGAAAATTTGTGCTCGAAACCTGATGACAGATGACATGAAGGATACCAAAGATCAGTTGATCAAGATTCTATGTACTTTCGAGAAAATTTATCCTCCTGCATTTTTTGACATAGTGATTCATTTGGTTATGCATTTAGCCGAAGAAGCTATTCAAGGCGGTCCTATTTACATGAGGTGGATGTATCCATTTGAAAGATACATGAAGAATTTAAAAAATTATGTCATAAATAAAGCTAGGCCCGAGTGTTCTATAACAGAAGGGTATGTTGCAGAAGAAGCTTTAACATTCTGTTTGATGTATCTCTAGGATGTATCGACGAGATTTAATCATCCAGACAGAAATGAGAACACTCCAATTCCCACACATGAGTTGCATGTATTTCAATCCGTTTGTCCACAAATTAGTAAAAGTGCAGCTAAAGAGTTGGATCGCATACTTTAGAAGAAAGTAGAATGGTTTGTACTTAACAACAGTTCTGAAATCAACGAATACATGACGTAAGCATTTTTATTTCACAATATCTTTTCATAAGTTATTTTATTCTTATATATACTAATTTCAAGAACATTTATAGTGAATTTACTACTGTCAAGCGTGGGAATGGTCCACAAACAACATTTCCCGACTGGTTTAAGAAGGTAAACTCATTATATATATATATATATATATATATATATATATATATATATATATATATATATATATATATATATATATATATATATATATATCCTAATTTAAATAAATTAACTATTATTACTCAATTTTGTATATTTTTGTCTTCTTCATAGATCAATCAGATGAGTGTAGCTGACGAATCACGTTGTAGTCTTGAATTTACATGCTTTGGCTTAAGGACCAACATTTTCAAAAAGTTACACCGCTTGCATAGTTAACAGTGTGAGATTTGTGGTTCATAGTCGCGATACAAGACGTACAACTCAATACGGTGGAGTTTCAACTCCTGGGCATGAAGGAATTATGTGATATGGTTTGCTTGAAGAAATTCTAGAGCTAATCTATTTAAGTGGTTAGAAGGTTGTGTTATTTTGATGCAAATGGTTTAGAACTGATAAGTGGATAGCTTCCACTAGAAAGCGTGTGCGTGGCGGGGACATCATCCTATTCTATGACTACTATGTCTCGATCATGAGTGGCTGTAGCTGCAGTCAAGACATATCACGCTAGATCCATGATCCCCTTGATTAATGCATGTAATCTGAAAATCTATATTCTCACTAAGCTTTGTTTACAGATGTTGTTTACACTTTTTTACAGGTAAAGATAAAGGAAATTCACCTGCTGGACCTAGTTCTAGGTCTTCCAAGATCAAGATTGAAGTTTTCTATAGATCACAACTCAACAAACCCTTCGGTACTGATTGGCAAATGATAATTGTGGTGGTTTGGGTAGACTTGTTTTGATTGTATGATGACATGAATTAGATTAGTCTGGTACCCTTTATAAGTTTAATTTGAAAACTGTAATCTATACTAAAATTGTATTAAACTTATTCTAAATTGTTTGTACTTGTAATTTGAAATTCCGCAACTTAATTACTCTATCTTAGTTATGATTGATATCGTGTTGCAAGATGTGAGACCTAGACTCGTGACGACTACCCCGTAAGGGATGGTCTTCACAGGATGGTATCAGAGCCCGTAGTTTGAGTGAATCAAGTATTACGTGAGTAATACTTGGTCTCAAACTGAAGCAATACATATGTATCAATCATTTAGGTGGTTTGAACTAAGATAGGATGTATAGACTGTTAGGATGGGAAAAAGGGTACATAGCTCTAAGTCTATAAACTTATAGTTAAATGATTTTAATTTTTTAGTAAAGATGTCAGGATCAGGTGACATTCCCAACAACATGACCCCCCCCCCCCCCAGCAAATGTTTGAACTGGTACAACAACTATTAGCCCAACATTCAGAACAACAAAACAAGAATATGCAAGAACAGCTTCAGGCTAGAGATGAGGCTGAAGCAAAAAGACGTGCTGATAAAAAGAATAAGAGAAAAGATAAACAAATCCAGAATGATGAATCTGATTCTGATAACTCAAACCCCAATGCCCAAATTGAACAACCGAAAGGCAGTAAGTTTAAAGATTTCAAAGCAAGCGGTGCCCTGAACTTTGAGGGTACAGTAAACCCAATTCAGGCGATGGATTAGATAAGGCACACTGAAGAAATATTCAGGATATCTGACTGCCTAGATTCAAAGAAAGTGAGTTACGCATCTGCTTTGTTCGTTGGTGCTGCTCGTGCTTGGTGGAAGACTCCGAGAAGTATATACGAAGAAGAGGTTATTCAGACTTTAGAATGAGACCAATTCCTTGACATGTTTAACGAGAAGTATTGTCCTGTTGACCAACAAGACAAGATGGAGTTTCAACTGATGCAGTTAACCCAAGGAACCAAGTGTGTTGATGAGTACGAGCATGAATTCTCGCGACTCTATGGCTATTCTTCATATCAAGTAGCCACTGAAGAAAGAAAGATGAATCGATTTCGTGGAGGGCTTAACCCTAGATACAGACACCCAATGAGCGCGATAAAGCATAAGAGTTACTTAGAGATGGTTCAAGCAGCAAGACAGATCGAGAGGGGATATCTAGAGTATGGCGATCAACTCTATGCTCCATCAACTAACCCGACATGTCCTTCTCCTCCAAAGAAGCAGAGATTCGGCATATTCTTTAAGTCCAACAAATCTCAATCCCAGCAACCCCAGCAGTCTCAACAATACAGCTCGCCTCAAAAAGCTCAAGCCTATTCTCTCACGAACGAACCACGATTCTGTGAGTGATGCAGAAAATCGCATATGGGATTGTGTAATCCGGATGAAGTCACGTGCTATGTATGTAACAGGATCGGCCACAGTAGTGAAGAGTGCCCTCAGCGAGGTCTTGGATGTGCTAAATGTGGAAAGCATGGACACTTCATGTATCAGTGTCATAGTGGACATCGAGGCCAATTGCAATCATCAGCTGGAGGTTCTACAATGAAAAGTTCAGCCGCAACTCCAACTGCAAGGACCCGCGCATTTCAGATTTCATCGGAAGAAGCGAAATAAATCCCTGATGTGGTTACCGGTACGTTCTTACTGAATTCTATGCCTGCTCGAGTACTATTCGATTCCGGTGCTAGTCATTCATACATCTCGACTGCATTTGCACAAAGACTAACTAAATCTCCTTCCAAGCTTCCTGTTATACTTGATATTGAGACAGCCAGTAACAATTATGTTATGGCTGATTCTATGTATCGTAACTGCACTCTACTCGTTGATAACATTGTGTTCAACCTCGATCTTATCCCAATTTCATTAAAAGAGTTTGATGTTATTATCGGTGTGGACTGGTTAACGAACAATGAAGATACAATCGTCTGCAACCGCGGAATCATCAGAATCAAGACTTCAGACGGCCGAGTGTTATAAATCAAAGGCGATAAACGTAAAGGTGCTCACAGCTTCAATTCTGTTGATAAAGCGCGTAAATATTTGTCTAAGGGTCACGAATCCTACTTGTGTTTTGTCTCATCTGAAACTGTCTCTGAAGATAACAAGAAATCCACTTCTGATATTCCTATCGTCTGTGAGTTCCCAAACGTATTCCCTGATATATATTTGGAGTGCCACCGGAACGACAAGTTGAATTCGACATTGACTTAGTTCCTGGTGCGGCTCCATTTGCTAAAGCTCCCTACAGACTTACGCCTGCAGAGATGCAGGAAATGTCAAAGAAATTGCAAGATCTATTAGAGAAGGGATTTATCCGACCTAGTTCATCTCCGTGGGGTGCACCTGTCTTCTTTGTTAAAAATAAAGACGGAACTCTCCGTATGTGCATCGACTATCGTGAGTTGAACAAAGTCACTATCAAGAACAAATATCCTCTGCCCAGTTGCGATGATTTATTTGATCAGCTACAAGGAGCAAACTACTTCTCCAAAATTGATCTCCGTTCTGAGTATCATCAGCTAAAAGTTAAAGATGAGGATATTCCAAATACTCTACGTAAAATTTTCGAAATGCGAATTCTGGCTCAGACAGATCCAATTCCTTAGCCATGTATGGCGAAGGTATTTCAGTCGATCCTTCCAAAGTCGAGGCCGTTCAAAAATGGCAAACGCCTCGCAATGCCTCTGAAATCAAAAGCTTCCTTGGATTGGCTGGTTACTACCGGCGATTCAATAAGGACTTCTCGAAGATTGTTGTACCACTCACGATGCTAACACGAAAGAATACACCTTTCGTATGGGCTGAAAAACAACAAAAGGCATTTGACACTTTGAAAGAGAATCTCATTCAAGCACCAATCCTAGCCTTACCAGAGGGCAATGATGACTTCATTTTTTATAGCGATGCATCTGGTACAGGTCTAGGTTGTGTCCTCATGCAAAGGGGAAAAGTCATTGCCTACGCTTCAAGGCAATTGAAAGATTACAAGAAAAGTGCACCAACTCATGGTCTTGAGTTGGCTGCTGTTACTTTTGCACTGAAGATTGGCGTCACTATCTATATGGGACCCGGTGTCAGCTTTACTGTTAGGCACAAAAAGGCCTCAGTCAAACCTGTTCTACATCTGAGGAGGAGATTTTATAATCAAACCTATTGATGCATTTGAAGGTTGAATTTAAGGCCTGTTATATGCCTTATTGAAACCTGAAAATGATTTGCAATATCAGTCTAAAGCTGTTCTATATGTTGCATGTGTTGCAACTAAGACAGTTTGTCCAAGCTGCTCTGTCTGCTGAACAGGCTGGACATAAACTGTCTACGCTGCTCTTCACTGTTGAGTAGCTTGGGAATTTTTAAAGTGTTCTGTTCTTTGTGAACAGAACCTGTTCTTTGTGAACAGGCTAAACACTTTATGGAATTTGTTTCCAAGTCATCATGTATTGTTTTTTACTACAAGATCAGTTTACAAAGTCGAAAACAAAGTGGAAAACAGAACTGCTCAGCCTGCCCACGCTGTTCTGTAACATGAAGACAAAAGGATATTTGAAAAAGGGTGACAGACCTTTTTCTTATATCAAAATAGGCCTTTACAGGGAAGAAAGACGCAAAGTTGACATTCCTAAATTAGTTAAAGGCAATGCAACAGTAGACAAAGTAAAAAGACAAAAGTTCTGCCCATATGAAGACAAGTCTGCTTTTCAGAAAAGTGCAGAAAAGGTTATGTTGTCTTTTCAACAAGACTTTTCCTTTTCATTCTGTCCAATGAAGATGTTTCTCTGAGATCCTCTAAGTGAGTATAAAAGGAAGCTTCTAAGCTCAGAAAGAAGAGTGAAGAAAGCTAAGTGCTTAAACCAAGAGTGAACGTGCAAGTGTGATCTTCATGCATGCAAGTCTTCTGTAAACCAGCTTCTGTGTGTCTAAGCTGTTTTACCTAAGCTGTTCCTTAAGTCTTGTAAACACAGTGAGTGCTTCTTAGTGAGTGTATTCATTGTATACTAGTTCGAGTCTGTCTTAGACTAGTAAGCACACTGTTGTATCTGTCATCTCAGCTTGAACAATTCCGCATTCAAGCTTGTTTGTAATTAACAAATTGTTGATAATACATACAAACATTGAGAAAAGAGTGTGTAGTTTTTAAAGTGATGTATTCACCCCCCCTCTACAGCTTATAATTATATACTTTGGGAACCTCTCGGGACCTACAACTGGTATCAGAGCAGTTTAGAGTGTGTGTCATTCTAGATCTCTCATTCTCCCAAGTTTCCATGGACAACAGTGCTGCAAATTCTTCTTACTATGACAATGGCTCTATGGGCAAGCCTCCAAAATTTAATCATCAAAACTTCTCTGGTTGGAAGTTCAGAATGATGCTCTACTTAGAGAATCTGAATGTACAACTGCCAGAGATAGTGATGGAGGGTCCCTATGTGCCAACCTCTGTTACTACTATAACTCCAGCGGTTGAAGGAGCTGCCCCTGAAATCAGGACCTTTGAGAAAGCTAAAGCTCAATGGTCTGATGAAGACAAGAGATTGGTGGCTCTGGATGCAAAGGCCAGAAACAACCTGGTCATTTCTCTCCCTGATGATGTGTTCAAGCAGGTTGAGAAAATGAAGACAGCAAAGGAGCTGTGGGATACTTTGTGTACCGTCTATGATGGACCCACAATCACACTGGACAACAGGATCAACAATCTTGTTAGACAGTATGAACTCTTCTTTGCTAAACCAAAGGAGACTCTCACTGAAACCTACACCAGGTTCACTGCTCTAGTGAATGATCTCAAAGCTGTTGGGATCACCAAGGACAGTCTTACCCTGGTGAACAAATTTCTGGACATTTTACCTGAAGAGTGGAACTACTTCTCAACAATCCTAAGGAACTCAGGTACTATCAGAAGTATGGATCTAGTCAATCTGTATGGATCCTTACTAAATGATGAACAGTCAAGGCAACAAAAGAGAAATGCCTTGGAAATGTCCAGAAAAGGTGCAGCCTTTGTGGCTAGTGTGAGACAGCCTGTAAATCAGGTGAGTGATGTGTTCATTCAACCTGATCAGCAGGATGATGAAAAGGAGGAGGTGTCAGACGAAGAAGATGCTGCAGATCTTGCTGAACAAGATGATGAGCAAATGATAGCCATGCTTGTCAAAAGGTTCAACAAGAAAAGGTTTGGAAGAAATATGCTGCAAGGAGGTTCAAGTGCTGGCAAAAAGAAGGCATTTGAAAAATCCAAAGCTGAGTGCTTCAAGTGTGGCAAAACTGGTCACATAGCTGCTGACTGTGTGTCAAAAGCTGTTGGTCAGTCATCCAAACCCAACAAGACTAACAAGGATGATGGCTATAGGGTTAAGTACCTTATGGCCATGGCTAAGCTGAGGAAATTGGAAAACTCTGTGTCTTCCAATCGCCAAAAGGGACTCATGGCAGAGACATGTGACTGGGAGGAATCTGATTCATCATCTGATGAGGAAGATAATCAGTGTCTGATGGCCAACTCTGATGTCCCATCAACAAGCAGTTTCAAACAGGACATGGCGGAAGCTGAAGCCTTCAGCAGCTTGGAGAACTGGAATCCTACAATGATGTATAAGGTA